>JARQZK010002967.1:200000-272500 GCA_030704885.1 Cynegetis impunctata | reverse complement strand
AAGCACTGTTCAATTTCGAGTCATGGCCTAAAGTTGTATATTTTCAAATGGAAATCATAGTTGACTTTGTTTTGATTAGAACGTATTTTTGCCCTTTCTAACCATGGTCATTTTCGATAGTCTTTAATAGCGAAAATAATATTTTCCTTGATTACTTTTTGCGTTCTTTTATACTCATCCCAAGTAGTCGGGTTACAACTGTAATATTGTATCTGAGATATATGGGGTTCTTTTGTACGCGATGAACTTTATAATGAATTATTAATTGTTTTCAATAAAATAAATTATACCACAAAAGTATATGTGTTTTCAAGCTATGCTTCAATCGAGTAATTTTTGTTCAAAATGTATTGAAATGATGTGGGGGGTTGATTCATTGTTTTTTTGAGTAAACAGCTGTAACTTCTGAATAACTGAACGGATTAGTCTCGTTGAGAAAATCATCTATTGCTCTATCAAAACCATCTTATCTGCGATCTGTTAAATTTCTAGTGATGCCGCTAAGAGCGTTTTCTGATATATTTATAGAAAAATGCCAGTTTCTCTCAAAAATATTTCAAGAAATATTCCATAATCAATAAAACTGTGAGAAAATGCATATTATATATATATATATATCAATCTAAGCGTGCCAGATCTCATGATCTTCTCAACTCTAACAATAATAAAAATTATTTAATTTAGATTGTATTTTATACTTTACTTATATTTTATTGTGTCATGTGAAATAAACAAAATTTATTATAAATAAAGTATGAAAAGAATACAAAAAGTATCCGGAAATAATTTCAATAATACAATGGACAAAATTTTCGCCTTCTGCCACTGGTTTATGTCTTCAAACCCCCTGCGGTCAATTGTACCATTCGAAAATGAGTTTCCGGTGCATTTCAGAGACCTTTATCTATGTTTTCTTCGATTATTTGTTCCCGGATTAAGTTGTTTGGTTTGCGCTCTTATTTTGTTATCCGTTTTTGGAAGATGAATTGACGACTTCCTACTTGAATTAGCGCAGTATCCTGTTTTGTGAACGATGGAATCTCTAGATAAACAACAATATTTATTTAATGCTTCGATTTGCCGAGAATGCGTACGTCGTGTTTATTCAGTTTCGAGCGCTTTGAATTCATTTCAAGGCTTGTGTGAGATGAAATATTGACTACGAATATTAGGAGCGTGATTCCTGCCTACATATTTGTTGAAAAACTTTGCGTTCTAGCTCCTTAATTTATAGGAGCAGAGAAAAAATGAGGTAGCTTTCGACATCAATAAACTAAGCTTGATCTATTAATTCTTTGTAATAATTCCTACGATTATATAACTCATGTGTGAATAAGCCTATAGAATCCGAAAATTTTTAAATCTTTAAAAACGTACATAAGTTCTAGAGATTTATTCTTGGTGGTTTCTGGAAATAATTGTCTTGAAAGTTATTTTACTCTTATATCTATATAATAAAAAAAAATATAAACAATGTCATACTAGATCTCATATTCTCAACAATCGACGATGTAAATGTTGTATTATCAAGGGAGGAATTAGTTAGTTGTGATTCACATCACCCTGCGTTACATTTCAGCGTTAATTTCGAAACTAATACAACAGATCGAACGTCAAAATTAACTTACTTTGACTTTAAAATGGCAAATTGCGAATCCTTAAGAAGTTCACTACAAAACATTAATTGGAATAATCTAATAAATAATAATACTAACATGAGCGTTGCAAAGTTTTATGAAGTAATTGATAATACCATAGAAATACATGTACCAAAAAGAATTGCAATGCATCATAGTTACCCTGCTTGGTTTTCTACAAAGTTAAAACAGTTAATTTCATCTAAAAAATATGCGCACAAAACTCACAAAAATTCTCAATTATCACAAGATTATTTAAGATTCTCAAATTTGAGGGAAAAATGCAAATTAGAATTCGGTTCCGATTGGCGTTTGTAAAAAATGTGCATTACCAAACTGCTCATTTTTTAAATTGAACCACTGAAACTCAGAGAAATACTCAAACATCCATGCCTTACTCAGGATTCGAACCTAGCACACCTGCTTCGCAGCCAGTCAATCAACCTCTGCTCCACAAGGTGTGTGTTATAAAATGTTTATTTTCATAACTTTCGAAAATTTATGAATATATTATTACCATTCATTTCATTTGTTGAATATTCTCATACGATTTTCCATTTAATCATTTAATTTTGTTTATTGTACCTGCTATTGAATAATAATGTATAATATACATCGAACATGAGCGTTGCAAAGTTTTATGAAGTAATTGATAATACCATAGAAATGCATGTACCAAAAAGAATTGCAATGCATCATAGTTACCCTGCTTGGTTTTCTACAAAGTTAAAACAGTTAATTTCATCTAAAAAATATGCGCACAAAACTCACAAAAATTCTCAATTATCACAAGATTATTTAAGATTCTCAAATTTGAGGGAAAAATGCAAATTAGAATTAGAAATCTGCCATAAATCATATATAGAATCGGTAGAAAATTCAGTACAAGAAAATCCAAAGTATTTCTGGAAGTACATAAATGATCTGAAAACTTCGAAAGATTTGCCTAATACAATGCACTTAAAAACTGAAATAGCAAGTCAACCGGCTGATATAGCCGAGTTGTTTAGGAAAAGATTCTCAGAAGTATTTCGAAAATCCAATCCAAAAAAAACAAACATTCATTACGACCACACAGTAGATATATCAGAATGTACTTTTACTAATGACGAGGTACTTAAGGAGTTGAAATCATTGCCGGGAAAAAATGATACAGGCCCTGACCTCATTGCTGCCATTTTTTTAAAACAATACGGCGAAAACCTGGCCGAGCCGATATGTAGTATTTTCAATCTGTCTGTTCGTACGGGAATTTATCCTGATTACTGGAAAACAAGTTTCTTAACCCCAGTGTTTAAAAGCGGGGATAAAAGTAATATTGAAAACTACCGACCAATATGTAAGTTATCATATATTCCAAAGATTCTAGATACTCTAATAGCTAAGAAACTAACACAGCTTTTTAAAAATATCATTATCGACGAACAACACGGTTTTATCCCCAAGAGATCAGTAACTACTAATCTAACAATATACTCGTACATAGACCACGTGATTAAATCGATGACTATTAGAGCGCAAACAGATGCAGTAAATACGGACTTCGCGAAGGCATATGACAAAATGGCTCATTGGCTACTCATCATTAAATTAGAAAAACTAGGTATTCAAACCCCATTAATAGATTGGATATCAGATCGAATCTAGCGGGGAAAGTTAAAAGTTAGAGTTTCTGGCATACTGTCAAGAGAAATACTAGTCGAGTCAGGGGTACCACAGGGTTCTCCTTTGTCTTCCTTACTGTTTCTGTGCTTTATAAACGATATAAGTAAATCGATCAGATATTGTTCATTTCTGCTATTTGCTGATGATCTAAAAATATTCCGAACTATAAAAAATTTAGAAGACTGTAAATTCCTACAAAAAGATTTGGATAATTTGTCAGAATGGTGTATCGAAAATGAGATGTCATTTAACATAAATAAATGCCAAACAATGGGATTTCACAGACTACAGTTTCCGGTAATTTACAACTACAAAATAGGAAACAATATCCTAAATAGCGTCGCTTTAGTGAAGGATCTAGGGATTTACTTTGACCAAAAATTAGATTTCATTGTTCGAACTCAGTATGTCGTCAACAAAGCATTTAAGATGCTAGGCTTCATATGAAGAAATATGAAAGATTTCAAGAACACTCAAACGATGAAAATAGTATATACAACTAATGTCAGAAGCATCCTTGAATACTCAACTGTAGTATGGTCACCTCTTTATGAAAATCATATAAGCAACATAGAGCGTGTACAGAGAAAGTTCTTGCGTTGGGTTGCTTTCAAGAACGACATGCCGCTTCATGACATAAATTATGCAAATATTCAACAGAGCCTGGGACTGATCTCATTAGAGAGCAGGAGAAAGAATTTTGATCTTATGTTCATTTACAAAGTTTTGAATGATTTCATAGATTGTAACAATATCAATGTAAGAAACAGAGAATTGTTTAGTATCAGATTCTGTCCGACTAATTATAGTTTCAATAATCCCTTAGACAGAATATTCAGAGAGGCCAATTCAAGAAATGTTGATTTATTTTCATCATCTATATTTCAGATGAAAAATTATCTGCATCAAAATCAATCATAATGTAATAAATGATAGTTTATAGTTCCAATTATTATTATAATAATTTTTGTAAAATGGCAAGACCGTATAAATAAATAAATAAATAAATAAATATCTATATCACTTATTATATTTGATCTACTCTTTCTATTCATTTATAAAAATATATTGTTTGGATATTTTTTCCCTTTGAATTTTATGTAATTTCTTTTCCACTCACATTTATGTTTTCCGATCATTAAGCTAATTAGTTCTCTTGAAAAATTAGACACATTTTCATAAGAAAAACGACAATTCGCAATATATTTCTAAAATAAGCGTTAATTATGGATTGCGATTACCACCTGTATAAAAAAAACTCGTGAGCAGGAAGGCTACATCACTAGGGTAGTATTTTTCGAGCGAAATGTATTGCGTCCCAGATGCGATTCTAACGGAATGAATTATATTTTTAAAAATCAGGCTCAAATAGCAAACCAAATTAAAAAGTAAAAAATAATAATTTTTATTGAAAAAAAAATTCGCCAAGTGCATAGTGGTTGATGAAACCAACGAAGGAACGTACACCAGCATCAACTCAAAAAAAAATTCGCAAAGTGTATCACGTACTGATGGCGAAACAGATCGATATGCAATTCGAATGGAATGGTCACCGCGAAATGCAGCGCGGTTGAGAAAAAGAGTTGTATTTCAACATAAACTCAATGTACGTACCAAACTTCAACCCTCTAACTGAATCTGCAAAAGCGGTGGAACTTGGCAATTTTTGAAATACCACGAAAAAACAAGAAATATCTAATTAAAAATGGCGGCGGTTGAAAAAATTTCACTAAATATTGATAGTTTCGTTATGCCTCGGAAAACAAATTTCAGCTCATTTGGCGTGATTCGAACCGTTGGAGATGTCATTATCTATATCGGGTTTATATGAAAATTAGAAATATCCAAGTAAAAATGGTAGCGGTTGCAGAAATTTGCCCAAATTTTGATACTTTCGTTCTGCAACGTAAACAATCCCTAATTTCAACTCATTCAACTCGACGGGAGTCGCTGGAGATGCCATAATGAACCGGGAATATATATATATATATATATATATATATATATATATATATATATATATATATATATATATAAATATATATATATATATTCAGCGGTTCTCAAACTGTGGGTCGCGTGATGTGTCCAGGGGGGTCGCGGGATAAGGAAGGAAAAATAAAAAAAAACAAATCAGAAAACAAATCAGTCCATAGCTGTAGGTTTTATTAATAACAAAATGTATAGGCTACACAAATTTGTAATACACATACAAGTTGAAAAGGCCTAATAATATTCAATGGGAAACATGAGCTTGTTTTGGAATCAACCATTCTTTTTAATGTCCGGAATGAGTTTGTGTAATACACAAAAGAATGTAATTTTCCAGGGTCAAACGATTTCTTGATTTTGTTTTGATATTCACCATTGTGGAGAAACCTTGTTCACGAGTTATAAGACGTAGAAAATGGCATCAAAGTCTGTAATGCTTTTGTGGACAGTTCTGGGGTATTCATTTTTAATACCTATACCAAAATTTGTCGATACAGAGCACTGTTAAAAGTGAATTTTTGCTGACTGATCACTTGAAATTTCGATCAGTTGATCATGTTGACGAGCAAGTTAGCTCAGCTTTGTGTTACGACTTGATCACTGAACGGATTGTACTACCCACAAAACCCCACTCGTATCCTTATTTGGAATGTAATCTGTCAACTGTTCAATCAAACGAGATGAGAAGATACTAAGGAGAGAGATGAAGTGTCAGGGGATTGTACAGTAAGGATGTCGACAGAAAACTCTATTAAACTCTTGAGTTAAGTGTAAAAATTTTTTCAAAATCTCTTCTTTCTTAACTCCTTGCGTTCCAAACACTGGAGTTTTTTTTACAAATGCATTTACTCTGTCCTTGAGGCATATAGCATATTTTTGTCTGGTCCTTGTAGGGATAAAGTTCAAAATATATTAAGGTGAGAGAAGATGTCAGCCAAATAAGCAAGCTTAACCAACCACTTTTCATCACTGAAAAAAGTGGGAAAGTTTCGGGTTTACTATCAACCAGAAAAAACAACATTTCTGACTTTAATTCCAAACAGCGTGCTTAATACAATTACCACCGGGATAGCCACCGTACTTCCAGTGCGTGAAATAAAAAGATGTTTATGCAAGGCTCCTACCTCTTCACACAAGTTATTAAAACAAACCTACTTTGCAGCTGGCGACTTTTGATGTAGTTCACCTATCTTGACAGGCTTCATTTAAAACTTGCCGTAATTCATCTGGCCATTTTCTTAGCTGCCAAAGCTTGCCTATGTAAAAAGCAGTGGATCCAGCTTGCATTCGGTATAAATGATTTCATTTCAAGTGCTGGCAATCAAGCCACATCTTCTTTCCCGTAATGGCCATTGCTTTCATCACATACAAATTTGAAACACATTTCTTCCAATCAAATTCAAGAGGTTCAGTTGCTTTGAACAAACACCTTATAAAGACTTTTCACTTATTGTATTTATTCGGCAGGGGCTTACAAAACAAAATATTTTCACATGAATAGCATCCACCGTAATCGTACCGGATGAAGCATAAAAACTGAGCAAGGTTGCAACATCTGTTGGACTCAATCCCAACTGAATTGCAGAAAAAAAGCAGTACTGTCTTTTATTGCTTCTTTAGCTGGTTCTGAAACATCTTCAGCCATGCTCACATATTCTTCTTGAAATAGTATCATTTGATAACGGGATTTTTTTCAAATTTTTCAGCATGCTTGAGGACTGATTATATTTGAAAACCATATCCAATTGCAGCAGGAAGAATTAATTCCTCAGCAATTGTATGGGGTTTCCCTTTTTTTAGCAATCTTGAGTGCTACCTCGTATGAAGCTTTAAGAGCATTTTTATTAACATTAACAAGATCTGTAATGTTTACCTGTTGACTTCGAAGGGATAACAGTTTTCTTTGGAAAAATTCCACTAGTTTGTCTTTCAAAGCAAAATGTTTAGTTTCAAGATGGTGTTTCATTTTCGAAGGCTTCATGCTTTCAGCTGACAACACTTCACTACACACCACACATTGAGGTTTGTTTGCCAGTTCAGTGAATACGAATTTTATGTACGACTGGTCATATTTGCGGAATTTTGTCTTTCCGCATCAACTAGCACTAGCATCACTACTTGACGACGGTCTTTTCAAAAACTTATCCATTGCTACTTTTTCTAACTGTATTTGCTCGCAATACTACTCACAAAGTACACACACAGTGTTGAGTGATCGACTCAAGAAGCCAGACTAGCAGAGAGTGCGCGCGCAAACAGCTGTGACTGCAGTCTATTCTAGGCCCCATGAGTCATCAATGCTTTGTCCTTGTTCGTGCTACGAAGTGAGTTATCCCACTTTCTCTTATTATAAAACAATTCAAGTCCAACAATTTGTATTTATTTTTACTAGTTAATAGTATTTTTATGGATAAAACTTAGCCAATAGTGTTTTTTTTCATTTTTGTTAATATTTAAAAATAGGGGGGTCGCCGAAATACTAGGTCTAAAAAGGGGGTCGCAGTGTCAAAAAGTTTGAGAACCCCTGATATATATAATCAAGTAAACTAGGACATTTATTTGAAACTAATCAAACAAGCCTCCTAAGCGGAGCTGGTTATACGAGTTCACGAAACATCGAAATGCCTCCATATACCTTGGACGGTGTATGTTAGAAACATTAAGTTGTTTATCACAATCAATGGAAATGATAGACAGTCTGTTTCGCCCTTATTTGGGGCTCATCAGTATCATCCATCCATCGAAGGTGATAACCAACCAAATATTTCTAAAGGCCTTATATTTTTCTTCAAGTGACTATATGGCATATAAATATGACACAGCGCCACCAGTCGGAAACAAATGAACCACATCTCACAGATAGATGAGAACATTTCGGCAACGTGAACTCGTACGTACTGACACCCGAAGGTGGTTACTATATTCGCTAAGCAAGAGTAAAGTTGCCACATCAAATCGATGTAATGCAACATTTACACACCGCCAGTAACAGCGCTCCGATTTTATCCTTTATACAGGCAGCAAATGAATCTTCTTCTTGTGGTGCCGTACCCGGTTTAGGGTGTGGCGACCTTACAGATAGATGAAAATATTTCATCTATCTATAAGATGTGGTTCATTTGTTTCCGACTGGTGGCGCTGTGTCATATTTATATGCCATATAGTCACTTGAAGGAAAATATAAGGCCGTTAGAAATATTTGGTTGGTTATCACTTTCGATGGATGGATGATACTGATGAGTCCCAAATAAGGGCGAAACAGACTGTCTATCATTTCGATTGATTGTGATAAACAACTTAATGTTTCTAACATACACCGTCCAAGGTATATGGAGGCATTTCGATGTTTCGTGAACTCGTATAACCAGCTCCGCTAGGAGGTTCGTTTGATTAGTTTCAAATAACTGTCCTAGTTTACTTGATTTTATTGCCACGAACGTGTTTCGATAACACGAAGAATTCTGTTTTCTATATATATATATATATATATATATATATATATATATATATATATATATATATATATATATATATATATATATATATCAGACATGAAAAACGTTTTGAAAATCGTGGTCTAGAAGGTCTAAAACGGATAAAAAACTACTACCGCACCAGTCAGGTATGTATTTTCGGGGAAAAAACGCCTAAAAACGAAGACTTTGATTATATGCCTGGTACTGGTATTATAACAATCCACATAGAACTGTATAAAGGTCGACTTTTAAAGGTCGGAACAGATTTGACTCATATTTTGCAACACGATATTTATTTTCAAGAAAGTACAGATCTCCACTTCAACTCCATTGTGTGCACCTCAAGAGGGTCAACTAATTTTCCGATCCAGAGAGGAATCGTATTGGAGTTAAAGAAGCGTAAAAATATTCGCGACAGATGCTCGTACCGACGGTAGAATTCCCTATTGTTAGATTTGAGAAGAATCGAATAATGTATATCGGTAGTGTTTTGAATTGGGCAGCTGCCGCCGAAGACGCCAGGATTAGGACTCGTGCCGTACGAAATTTGACGCTCTGGTCTATGGCCCACTCGCTGAATTTCGAATTTAAAATAAAACCTTTTTTGTGAGATGTAGGTACACGAATATTTTTGAAACAAAGTTAGTTATCCCACGTTACATTCCAGACACTTGACACAGGAAATGAAAGGTCGGTTTAAAACAGTGTCCTACTCGACTAACACGACATCCTTGCTAGGCGTGCGCGTCAACTGTATTTGTATATTCGTATTGTTGTTATTTCAGTATTAATAAGGAATTAATTGTGAAAGTGATTTAGTAGAAGGTAAATACAGCGTTTATTAAATTTAGAGAGATTTTTTATAAATATAAAGAGATTAATCTTATTCCAGTGTATTATTATAGTTTAGGTATGATTTTGAAGTGGAGAGATTATTATGATTTTCATGAATAATCTACTATCTATTCGTGAAATGATAATCAGGAATCCGAATGAATAATAATCAGAGAGAAAAAATACAAAAAAGCGATTTCAAAATCTACGCTTTTGATAAAAAACTGAGACACACTGTTAAAATTTATTTTTTTGTTTTTTGGAGACAGTTACATGGATGCTGAATCGCAAAAAATAGTATAATTTCCACAAACCAATTATCACTAAGTTTATAATAAGTTCATATGTTTATGATAATTAAAAATAAGAATTTTTTTTAAATCTATGGGTCTTCAGTTTAACGCCAGTTCCGATTGGCGTTTGTGAACAATGTGCATTACCAAACTACTCATTTTTTAAATTGAACCACTGAAACTCAGAGAAATACTCAAACATCCATGCCTTACTCAGGATTCGAACCTAGCACACCTGCTTCACAGCCAGTCAATCAACCTCTGCTCCACAAGGTGTGTGTTATAAAATGTTTATTTTCGTAACTTTCGAAAATTTATAAATATATTATTACCATTCATTTCATTTGTTGAATATTTTCATACGATTTTTCATTTAATCATTTAATTTTGTTTATTGTACCTGCTATTGAATAATAATGTATAATATACATCGAAGGGAACTTAGTTCAAACCGGATGTCCCACGACACCTCTCGTCTTTTTTCATTTTCATTACATCACATCCCTGTATATCACGTTTCTCCTTTGGCGTTTTCCTCTGATGGACAAGGTGAAAAAAAACTTGTGAACAGCAGAGCTCCCTCACTGAGGTTATATTTTTCGCGCGAAGTGTATCGCGTCGAGATGCAATTCGAACGTAATAATATTTGGTTTAAAAAACCACACTTTAATAGCAAACCGAAATGAAAATTAGGAAATAATATATTTGATAGAAAAACATAATTCGCGAAGTGCATCGCGTACTGAAGAACTACGCTTAAATATCAAACCAAATTAAAAATTAGAAAATAATTTATTTTATTAAAAAATAAAATACTCAAGTATATCACGTACTGTTCATGAAGCAAGTGGGAATGCAATTCGAATGGAATAGTCCTCGCGAAGTGCAGCGCATTTCAGGAAAAGAGTGGAAAGCTGAAAAAGTTCGTATTTCACCATGAACTCAATCTACGTATCTACTAAATTTTAACCCCCTTAATCAATCTGCAGAAACTGTGGAGTTGAGCAAATTTTCATAACCACGGAAAAACAAGAAATATCTGCGTAAAAATGACGACGTTGGAAAAAATTTACCCAAATTTTGACAGTTTCGTTTCACCTGGAAAACAACCCCAGATGCCAAATTTCAGCTCGTCTCAATTGATAGGAGCTGCTAGAGATGCCAATATGTACCGGTAAAAATATATGAATGAAAACACAAATACCTTCGTAAAAATGGAGGCGTTGGAGAAATTAATCCAAATCTTAATAGTTTCATTCTTACTCGAAAACAATCCGAGATAACAATATGTACCAGGAAAAAAGAAGACAAAAATATATAAATACATAAATATATATATATATATATATATATATATATATATATATATATATATATATATATATATATATATAATATATATATATATATATATATATATATATATATATATATACAGTGCTTTCATGATGAAAGGAACAAATTCATTAAAAAAATTAGGTTTCTATTTCATGTTAAAATCCTCGGACAGGTCGATTAGTATTTTTATTTTGGGCATTTTTCGCAATAAAATGTTTTGTATACAGGGTGTCTCTCATTCAAGAGCTATGGCTTTGTCATTTAGTTTTTTTTAAAGGTAATACCCTGTATATTATTTCATTTACAATTTCTACGATAAATTCTTATCACTTTTTGTGAACATACATACCATATGCCTCAACTTGATGGATTCCCAGATTATAACGGAGATAGTGGAGCACCTGGAGATTTAAAATGTGGATTAAAAGTACAAAAAAAAATTTAGGTAAACATTGTCATTTAAATCTGAAGAATGAAATTTCACACATGTACCATCTGAATTCATTCACTGGTGCTGTATAGTCCGCAGTTTCACGTTTTTAACGCTCCAGCACTACACTACTTCATTGTTTTAAGAAAATGCAATTACTTGAGAGAGAAACGTATTGAAGTACTTATGATGATTGGTTTTGGAGATAGGGTGCGTTCACAAGAAGAAGTCTGCAATCTATTCAATGAAAATCATCCTGATCGTCCGCCAATTACTAGATCGACAGTCAGCAAAAATTGAATCAAAAATTCAGGAGATACGGCCACGTTAGAGATTTACCTAAAGGAAGACCACCGAGAGTATCTGAAGAAACAGTGCTGAACGTTCTACTAGAAAACCCAAGATAACCCTCATACATCCCATTACTACAATTTCCAATAATTTCAATTTATCAGTAGGGTCCGTGCATAAAATACTTAAGGTAAATAAGTATCATCCCTATAAAATTAAGCTGGTACATGGAATTATTAGAAGACGATTTTGACCGCAGAGTACAGTTTTGGTGAGCAGATTCTTGAAATTCATAATCAACATCTAAATTTCATTACAAACATAATTTTTTTCTGATGAAGCCACCTTTACTTTTAAATGGCCACGTCCAACAGACAAAACTGTAGATATTGGCGAGACCGAGAATCCTCATTGGATGCAAGAATGCCCACACACAGCCGGCCTCAAAAAATTAATACATGGGCAGCGATTGTTCGAAATCGTATAGTTGGTCCCTATTTTTTTGAAGGAACACTAAAACGGAGAGGACTACTTGAACTTTCTCCAGTTCGAACTCATTCCGGCTTTAGCTGTTTTGTTTCCTAACCACAAGATCCTGACATACCTAATAACGAGATATGGTTTCAACAAGATGGGGGCACCTCCTCACTATTCAATCGCTGTTCGAACAATTTCTTGATGCAACTTTTCCCAACAGATGGATAGGACGGAGGAGGTCCGATTGAGTGGCCGCCAAGATCACCGGACATAACCCCATTGGATTTTTTCTTATGGGGTTATTTGAAGTCTAAAGTTTATTTGAATAGACCAAATAATATTGATGATCTAAAAGAGAGAATCAGGCAGGAAATAAGACTTATCAGTCCAGAAGTAATTGAAAATGTGCAACGGGAAACATTGAATCGACTTCAAAAATGTCTCGAAGTAAACAGACAACAGATTGATGAACATATGTAAAAATTAAATTAGTAATTACATTTGTGTGTTTTTATATCGTACCTCTCATTACCCACTATTCTCCGTTTCTGGCAATTCATCGAGTTGAGGGCATATGGTATGTTCACAAAAAGTGATAAGAATTTATCGTAGAATTGTTAAAGTGAAATAATATACAGGGTATTACCTTTTAAAAAAACTTAATGACAAAGCCATAGCTCTTGAATGAGACACCCTGTATACAAAATTTTTATTGCGAAAAATGCCCAAATAAAAATACTAATCGACCTGTCCGAGGATTTTTAAACATGAAATAGAAACCTAATTTTTTAATGAATTTTTGTTCCTTTCATCATGAAGAGCACTGTATATATATATATATATATATAAATAGATATATATATATATATATATATATATATATATATATATATATATATATATATATATATATATATATATAATGGTGTCTCCGTTCATTTGTTTTTTATTTCAAAGAATAAAAAGAAATATATCTGCTTCAGATATTGAATTCGCTCGTTCGATTAAGGTCCTTCTGGAATGCAATTGTCTTTTACTCTCACGAGTAGGTGAATATCGTTTGATTTCTTAATTGTGGATTTCATGGTTGGTTCCGGTCATTGAAGTATATATATTTTACTGTTTTAGTGTCCTTGAAAAAGAAACGAATGATTTAGAAATATTCGATTATGCATATAAGATCCTTCATGCAGTGGTGGATTTACCAGCAGGCTGAGTAGGCTGGAGCCTACGGCGGCAAATTTTGAGGGGCGGTAAATTTAGTTCATAAATTCTTTATTTCGATTTATAAACTGAAAAAAAAATTATTATACACACACAAAATACGAATTTCGAAAATTGGGGAGAAATTAAAAAATTCAACAAAAATTGAAATAAAGTCCTATATACAGTGAAATAATAAATATTCCAACATCTCTACATAAACAATTGTTAAACGCTTTAATAATTATACATTAATGATCATGAATATTCAGAATATCGCAATAGCGATTCGATATTATAGTAGAAATTTAGTTATTTTTACATATTTTCTTCACTGATAACTGCTATAATCATGACTGCTGCAGCAAGTTTGCAAATTGCCAAATTCAATTCAAGAATTTTATTTCTTTATGCGTAAAAATACTGACTAACATTGAAATATTTTTATTAAATAAAAAGTTAGTTCAATATCTTATAGAGATATAGTCTTTTGGTTCAAATTAATCGAATAACTGCTATTTGAACGACTGCGATTTGACAATAAAAAAATTCCCCCCACAAAATATGAAGTTAGACAATTTACTGATTATAAAATTGATAAATTTCATAAGTTAATTATTTTATTTGTAGTAAGAAAAAGTTTTGAAAATCCAAATGAGCCTTAAGCGCTCATGTCGTACACGAATTATTTAAATTGAATGTTTACATTAGTACATTTGTTAACTTTTTCACAAAGCCAACTTTTTCAGAAAATGTCAATATGAGTGAATGAATTATAATAAGATGAAACAATACTGCAATTTTTTATTCAACGGCTTTTCTCCAGTCGAATGAGTACATTAAAAAAAAAATAGAAGTGAAAAAATGATTTTTTCGGAACTTATTGTGTTAACTGTGAACAAGATCTTCAAAAATCCATAAGATATGGCATTGAAATTACTTTTTTTTATATAAAAAGCAGTGGCGGTTCGAGAGTTTGTCTTCAGGGGGGCGTAAAAATAATATTGGGTTATATATTTGTGTATCTGTTTTTGGTTTTAGGCTAAATATTCAGCCAATAGAATATCTTCAAGGAATTAATCAATTTATCCAAATTAATGATTTTTTAACAAAATGCATTCGTGCAGGTGCAAAAAACGAATATTTATCTGATCTTCATAAACCTTACGTAAAAAACACTCAATATTCACATTTTCCAAGAGCTGAAAACTTAGTAGACTGTTTAAATGCTTTGGAGAATTTTCATGTTTCTTAGTCTTATCTACCAAATGTTTGAGATCACGAACTCCTACTTTTATCCACTTTTCATCGCCTTCAAATATTAAACAAACAAAACAAAAAAAAAGCATCACTTTCATCACATCCACACAACCACGGAGTCTTGTTGTAAATGTTTTCATCAAATTTTTGCCTGAAACCCGGCCGATTTTTAAATCCTTCCTTATTAATTATATATGATTATAGATTTGCTGATGGAAAATTTTGTCATTAGCATCTGAAGAAGGTGAAGTTCCACCGAAACGTGGGTCATGCGTTATTTCTTTTAATAAATGTGTAAATTGTTATTATTAATCATTGTTTTAATATGATTATATATTTATGTGTTAAAATTGGAAAAATAATATTTATGAGCTCGGCGATAACTTTTCTTCTTGATAAGTTGCTTTTTAAATAATATACATGTACATCGTATTCGTTAGGTACGGTTCAATGTGTGAAAACATCGGATATAGATTTTTATGCAAGAGTAGAATTGCGAGTTCAAAGTCTCTCAAAAATTATTGTAATGCTTTTATAATTTAACTTAAATTATAATACTAACAAATAATTAAGAAGAAATATATTTATTGTACTGTTTTTGAACTGTGAGTGTAATAATAAACATTTATCAATGTTCGCCAAATGTATATTTTTATGCAAGCTTTATTCATATTATGTGAGTATTGTATAGTTTAAAGAAATGCCTTACCTTGCTTTAAAATTGGTACATGATTGAGACATTTTTAGCTTAAAACAATGTTTTTTATAATTCTTTGCTGTAAAAATAATCAAGGATCTAACACGGTACACCATAGTTCTCAATGATACTAACCATACGGGAAAAGTTGATGTAACGAGGATGAATCATAAACCACAAATCATAAAGTTGGAATGAAAATTGATATGATTGTGGATTAAGATATCAAAATTCAGAGGCGGCAAAAATTGAATAGCCTACGGGCGGCAAATCTGTAAATCCGCCACTGCCTTCATGTGATTGCCTTTTATTTCACTCAGTCCATGCTCTTAAAAATTGTTTCATTCAAAAAAGCACTATAAACTCTCTTCAATTATACCTTTATATATATATATATATATATATATATATATATATATATATATATATATATATATATATATATATATATATATATATATATATTTATATATATTTATATATATATATATATATATATATGTATATATATGTATATATTATATAATATATATATATATATATATATACATATATATATATATATATAAATATATATATATATATATATATATATATATATATATATATATATATATATATATATATATATATATTCTTTTAAGTTTTTGGCTTGTTGAATCTCAAAAACCTCGATTTTATTAAAAAGTTGACGTTTCGCCACGACATTCGAGGCTTTTTCAAAACTTTTGAAAAAGCCTCGAATGTCATGGCGAAAAGCTTGTTATTGCTAATAATTATCAAAAAGGTATATATATATATATATATATATTAATATATATATATATATATATATATATATATATATATATATATATATATATATATATATATATATATATATATATATATATATATATATATATATATATATTATATATATATATATATATATATATATATATATATATATATATATATATATATATATATATATATATATATATATATATATATATATATATATATATATATATATATATATATATATATATATATATATATATATGTATATATGTATATATATGTTCAATATAGTCTACAAGCAATTTGGCTTAGGTTCAAGCATACATCATGTATATACTGTCGAACGGAAGTTTTCCGTATTTGTACGAAAAGATGAGACGCGTAAGCAACCGATAAGTGTGAAGAAACGTGTGTGGCCACCTTCAGAACTCATGAAACATACTATTTACGACAACAATCTCGCACAAAACATCGGAAACGGCTGTCGTAAAAGACGCGGGTTTGTCAAACGTCACGGACGTCAAATAATAAAGAGACCTCCAAATTGGTCATATCCCCTGGTAATTCTTGAGCGCGCATTTTCTCAGCTAGGCAAGCCGCGGGAGGTCCGTCGCCTCCTTGCGCCTTTGACGCGTTCGGTACGTTCTTATTTGGACGCTGAGAGGAAGTCAATTGTAGTTAAACAGGAAACACAGGCCGGCCGTCCGGTTTCCCTGCGATTGTGATGTGAAATTGTTTTTTTCAGAGGAAATATTGGCAATTATTGGAACGAAGTTTCTTCATGCAGCTTGCGGTAGGAGTTGTCGGAATGAAATCGTCACGTAACGATTTTCAAATTATAATAATTATATTGAGCATACTGGGAAGTCGGAATACAGCAACAGATGGTTGTGGGACCGCTGCGAAAGATAATATTGAAATAGGACGTGATTTATGGCGTTGATGAGATGCGTAGATTTCGGACTTTCCAAAGAAAACGAAAATACTCACAACTCACGGGAACGAAATATAGGCCAGTCAGTTGGGATAATCAATTAACAATAATTCCAAAAGTTTTCAAACTTTAATGTAAGGTTCAGAAAGAGATATAAACAAACTATGAAATTTTGCAACCTTTTCCGAAGTCCGGAACATTGTTAAAATTGTAATAACATTGAATTTTGCTGTATGCTCGTGAAAAAAATTCTTAAAGTTCTGCAAACTTGGGATAGTATTAAATATATTAGTTCATATCACGTATCAAATTTTTAACCAATTTAAGGGTACGTAACATTTTTTTTATTCGAAATTATCGTTTTTCTTCGATAAACTGACCAAAAAAAATTCCAAAAGTTCAGTAAACTTGATAGATACTTCGGAAAAATATACCGAACAGTTTTATAAATTTGGAAACTTTAACGTTGACCGGATCATATTTATTTATAGTTTTCGAATTGAAAAAATTTCTTTTACAGAACAAATTTATAAAATAGTTCGGTATATAGTATCTATCAAGTTTGCAGAACTTTTGGAATTTTTTTCACACAAATACAGCAAAATTCAATGTTATTGCAATTTTAACAATGTTCCGGACTTCCGAAAAGGTTGCAAAATGAATTTTGCTGCTTTCTCTATGTAGCATTCACTTGACCGAAGTTTTAAAACGTTTGTAGTTATTGTTAAATTTTCGATTTTCAATGTCTAAGCTGACTGGCCTATACAAATATTAAATTCTATACTTAGAATAAGGTTAGCTTAATTTGGTCAAAAACTGCAAACAAAAATTTGCAATTAGCGCATTCAATATTCAATAAATTTAACAGAGCTAATATAATAAAAAACAATAAAAACTCAGAAGATTACAGTGTTATTGAAATGTTTGAAGAGATTTAGGATCAATTACAAACTAATAAAAAATATGGACCTCATTGTTATTGCATTTTAAATTTCAATAAATATTATTAACACTGAAAATGAAAACACCGGAATAGGTGCTTTTTTCCAAGGTCTAATTAAGTGTTTTTTCGACAGTTAAGTTATGGTTTGAAATCACTTTTTGGCTGAAATCATGAGAGAAGGATTTAAGTAATTTAACACGTTTTTAAAAAATTTTCTTCAACTAAAAGATCATTATTATATACTTTATTATATACTTTATTACTTTCCTTTGAATGAAGTTTGCTCTCTAGAATGTCATGAATTTGTTGGAAAATTGAAAATTACAAATCATATTATTTTCAGTTTTTTTCGGGTATCCCGAAACTATTCGCTATCTAACTAACTATGCATGTATTAAACTATTAAATAGGTAACCTTCAAAATTTCCACTTGTTAGTGTTGTAAACCTGATATTGAGATATAATTTTCACGGCGATTAGTGTTTAGATTTTTCGAATAATACTGATTCATGTGATAAGTGGGATGCTGAACTCAAATGCATATATTTTTTTCTTCATAAAATTGAATATTGTTCTGATAAAATATCGTCCATTATCTTGTTTTTTAACTGAATGTTTCTCGAATCAATTTTATATCTTGATTCTCGAACATCAAGAGTTATTTTGTTAAATTTTTCCACTGTACAGTATGAAATTCATGGATAAAAATTCACAATTCTTCAACAATTTCTCCATTCATATTTAAATGAAATTCATCTGACTATTCCACTTGAAAAAAATTTAAAATTTTCTGTTTATTCTAATATTATTCAGTGTTCACTTCAATATTATCTGAAAATCTAAAAATTTTTTTGGGTTATTGTAAGAACTAGTATTTTTTGTTTCTACATATGCTGACAAACAAACCCGCGTATCTGGCAGAATTCAATGCGTCCCAAACAACTCATCTCGGAATGTTTAAACTACCAGTTGATACCGATGGATTTTCATTCACCTAAAACAAGTAACAGAATTAAAAAGAAAATAAACAATTTACCACCTAATACCTGTCTTCCTGATTGAATGATAGCATTTCTATAGGTAGTCTAGTATCTTTTAATCGCTTTGAATTCTCCTAATTTTCTGTGTAGCTTTAGAAAATATATTTCATTTGACTGACACTCTTATGTTCCGATTATTGGCATAATAAATTTGTTTCATAACGCGTTGTTCTTCTTTCGTAAAGAGTAACATTTTTAAGTGAATTTTGAAATAAATTTCAATGTTTTTCGAACATTGCAAAGAAACATAGAATACATGACGAAAAATTTTCTTCTACATTTTTCCAAAGGCAACTTGATATTTCATACTATATTTAATTATTAATAAATTTCTAGCTCTAGTTTCATCAGAAATAAGTAATGTTATCCGAATCAGAATAAAATGTTCTATCGGATGAGGCTAAAATCAAAAATGCCCTCTATAAGACAAAATAAAATAGATGATGGTTAACAAGAGGCAAAATATCGGATTTCAAATCTTGAGCCACAATCTTGTAGAACCAAAAAAGTTGTAGTGAAATTAAATCTTAAGAAATGTATAAAAATTTCGATATAAGTGTTCAATAATGTTTAAATACGTTTAATATACATGTGATTCGAGTGTTTATAATTTACATAAATTACAGAGATAGTGAAATCAAATGCACAACGTCTTGAAGAGAATCGAAAGAGAAAAAATATACGCGAAGGTCGTATTTTTCACGCGAAGTGCATCGTGACTAGATGCGATTCGTACAGAATAAATTATGGTTCAAAAATCACGTTTCAATATCAAATGAAATAAAAATATGAAAATAATTCATTGGACTGAAAAATAAAAATTCACGAAGTGCATAGATACTAAAGAACCAAGCTTTAATAGCAAAACGTAACGAAAATTAGAATAGTTATTTATGTACCAAGTGCGTTATATAGATCCTAACGCCCGGAGGGTAACATTCGGCCCGAGGGCCTCTGGCTTGAGGGATGAATGTTGCCGATGGGCGTTAGGATCTAGTAACGCACGTGGTGCATACAAGATTTTATTTTTCACGAAAAACTTATTTTATTATAATGAAAATTCGATTTTAAAATCGGTTCATTGCTCCTATACTTTCCATTTTCCTATTCATAGTAGGCATATCATTTGGTGATATTTTGACGTTTGTGAATATTATTGTTATCATATTTTGTGAATGTCATTGCTGCTTTCTTTGTGTAGTCTTATAGAAATAATGGAAATGAAAATGAATTCACCCAAGAATATCATAGAATAATTCATTGCCGGAGTAATCCAGAGTAGTATACGACAAGGATTATAAAGTATTTACTGTCAAGATGCAATTCGAATGGAAGTGCAGCGCGTTTAGAGAAATAGTTCAGAATCACAAAGAATCGTATTTCAACATGAACTCAATCCACATACCAAATTGCAACCCTCCAAGTCAATGTGCAGAAGCTGTGGATTTGTGTGATGCAAATTTTCAAAAACAAAAAAAAATTCGAAAATCGTGATCTAGGTCGTCTAAAACGGATGACAAAACTACTCTCGCACCTGACTGACTAGCGATACGCTGCAATAGTATTTTTCTCCGATCGTGAGAAAAGTGACACTATTTTGACCTGTTTTCTATGCGAAAAGCTCAACATTTCAGAATAGTGGTCAGTTGCTAAGCAATTAGAAAATAATAGTGCGGTAATATTCCTACCGCACTGCTGTAGCGTGCGGTAATGTAACAAATGGATTATTACATTAAAATGAAACAAAGTATGGTTTTAATTTTTATAATTGTTGTTAATATTTATATTTTTTGTATCCTGTAGCTTGACGTTTTAAAACTGCTCTCAGTTTTTGGTACTGGGCAATATTAATATTATTTTTAACAGACAAAGTTGATCGAAGCATGGAATAATGTGCCCACAACGTCGAAGGTTTCATTGTTTTAGCCAATTCAGCAACATACGCCATCAGTACATTCTCAGAAAAGGATACACTGTTGTTTTTTCTACAAAAATTCATGAAGCGTTGGTACGCAAGTTCATACTTCTCTCTGGATTTCGCCGAAAGTAAATTAAGTGAAGCCACGTTCGCGGCTTCTACTAGTTCAGGAGCCGTGCAAGACAACAAATAATCACTATCAGTGTTCATGTTTACTAATTCTTTTTTAATTCCTTATAAAATACAACGAATCAAACAGAACCAGCTTTAAAATTATTTTACTTTTGTCATAACAGAGTAATTTCCATGGTTACTACTTCTATATTTCAATATGAACATAGAGAAACCTATTTGAACTTACTTGATTACATCTTGGATGAAATATTTTTTAATTAATTAATTTTTTAAATGTAAATCAACGATCGGAGAAAAAATAGTATGTATAATTCGTGGGAAAAGCATATTCCCAAACTCCTGTGTTACCAGTCTCGTCGCTACGCTCCTCGTCTGGTAATTATCACAGTCGTTTGGGAATATTATGCTTTTCCCACTAATTATACAATATACTATTTTTTTCCGGAGAAAATTTAACTGAAAACCGGAAAAGAATCATACAGAGTGCCATGCCGGTCCATCGGACAGGTAATGGAACACGGAGTAACTAAATTGAGCTGTTGTCCGACCCGTATAATGTTGTAATTCTACTTTAAGATCTCGAAGATCGTCAAATGTCCATCACCTGCGTTCATTGATTTCGTATGAAAATTATAATATTCATTGCAAGCCAGAGTATATTGTAAGGAGTTTTCAATAGTCCTAAAATTAATAAATCAATGTTGTACACAGGGTGATTCAGATAAGATGGTCAAAAGAAGATATTCAAGTAGTATTTTGTAATACCGAAAGTGAACATGTAGGTACGGAATTAGTTGTTGAAAACGGCGGAATGTCCTAATTTCTCCGGTGAATGACCTAGAAATGGGGTAGTAGTTTTTTTTATCCGTTTTAGATCTACAAGACTAAGATTTTCCACATATTTTTGATGTCTGATATATATATATATATATATATATATATATATATATATATATATATATATATATATATATATAATATAAATTATATATATTTATATATATATATATATATATATATATATATATATATGTATATAATATAAAAAATATATTTATATATATATATATATATATATATATATATATATATATACTATTTTTTTTTTGGTATATATGTGTACCTATATGCTAGAATTCAAATTGAGTTTAATAGTTTATATCAACTCTTCTCTAAAGTGCCATGTACTGCATTGGGTCTGTCATAACATAAACAGATTTAAAATACAAAATTCGAAATAAAATTCAAAAAAACTGTAATACTAAACACAAAAAAGAAGGCAACAAAATTTAAAATTATTTTTAACTGAAAAATTAGCAACTCTCCGACATTTTTTTAACCAACACATTCTATGTCATTTTCATATTATTTCATATTAAATCCACTTGAAATGAGTAACTACGTTACAATTCGATGTTGCAATCAAATTTTAAAAATAAAAAAAATATTTCATGTGTCTTGGGGAATATAGAAAAATAAGCTACAGTGATTTGTAGATTTTCTTGTCAGAATTAGGAATTCGACACTATCGCCCTATTTGGCGAGTATAGAAAGCACGAAGTTTATCATTAGGCCCTATATGGACCCGCCTGGATTGTTATTTAAAATATGCGCCGAGGAACGTATTGTACTCCATGGGTATTCAAAAATAGACATTCTGTATCCAATTTGATTTTTTTTGGATGATTCTCAATTGAATATGTTAGTTGTTTTGTTGTGAAGAATTTTGAATTGTTATCCATGTTTCTTGAAAATTTTTAATATTTACAACCATAAACAAGGTTAGTTTCCTTATGTTATGTAATGTGCATTAAATGAGCAGAGATTGGTATTTGATATTAGAGTCCAAAATTAAGATTACGGTTATAGTCAATAAGATTTTTTGTGCCGTTCAAATGATTTTTCGAATATCTTAATATTTTTCGAAATATTCATTGAAATTTTACAGAAATGTTTCAATCGAACTTGGCAGATTTTGACTGAAGATTATTCACAAATGACCCTTATTAGGAACGAGTGAAAATCTCTTGTTTTTAAGAGAAACGACGAATTTTTCATTACTTTGCTCCAAAAATCTAACCTGGAATATTTTTGATGGTAGGGGTTTCCTTGAAGAACCACAGGAAACGTTAACTATTTACTTTAGTTGTTTTTTAAAATCAAATGGCCTGTTATTGTTTAAAAAAAAGACGAATAAGTAACAATACAACACAGGTAAGATTCATTGATATATATATATATATATATATATATATATATATATATATATATATATATATATATATATATATATATATATATATATATATATATATTCTTTTTCTAACGTCAGAAAAACAAAATATTAACAAAAAATATATTCCTCTTTCGTTTATTCCTCATTTAAGTAACAAAATATCACATATTTTGAATCCACACGATATTAAAGTAGCCCACACTGCACAAAATCAAATCAAACAAATATATTCTAAATTAAAAAGTAAAACACCTCTTCTGCAAAAATCTCATGTTTATAGTATACCCTGTAACAATTGTAATAAATCATATATAGGACAAACTTTTCAAAATTTAGAAGAAAGATTAAAAGTACACAAATATACCAAAACACAAACCACAGCACTAATAAAACATAAGAACAATGAGAATCATAGTTTCAACTTTAATAGCACAAAATTTTTAGAAATAGAAAAAGATCGAAAACGCAGAGAAATTTTAGAAATGTTACATATTCAAAAAAATTTAAATAAAATGATAGAACAGATATAAAACATTTAAGTTCAATACACGCAGATTAAACAAAATAATTCAACAAACAAACTCTAACCATAACAACTCATCTTCTCAGACAAAATCTAAACATCTAGAATTTTCAATTTTTCTAACAAGAAAGTGTAGTTTAGAACATGTGATCTCCAAAATTACAAGTAATGTAGTATTTTGTATTAAGTATTTTGAAAGACAACAATCAAATATTTTAAACCTATTTTGTACATTACGTGGGTGAAGGTTTCTGTGGTTCCCTTCCCATCTAATATCAACAGACCTGACTGTTGATATTGGACCAAATAGCACGTAATCAAAAACTGAAGACGGCCACAGCCGTATTTCGAACATTACGTGGGTAAAGGTTTCTGTGGTTTCCCTTACCATCTAATAATAACAGATGTGAATGTTAATATTGGACTGAATAGCACGTAATAAATAACAGAGAACGGCCACAGCCGGAAAATTTTGATGAAACATAGTAGTCCTTTTTAACTATTCAAATTTTTTCAAATCAATAAAAGTCAAAGAAATTTCAATTTTTCAAAAGTTTTGAAAAAGGCACGAATGTCGTGGCGAAACTTCAACTTATTAATAAAATCGAGTTTTTTGAGATTCACCAAGCCTGTTATTGCTAATAATTATCAAAAAGTTATATATATATAAGTATATATATATATATATATATATATATATATATATATATATATATATATATATATATATATATATATATATATATATATAATTATATACGCTTTAATGCACAGAAGCTCTTCAAGCGAGTTAAAGAGCACACTAATAGATCCGTTTAGAACTTGCGAACTGGAATGCGAATGGCTGGCTGGTCACTCAAAGTAACCGCAACACAAATGAATCTATTATGCACGTGATGCGATACATGCACGAAAGTTAACCTTATTCCTTCAAAATCCAGCGTTGCCGGTCGATACATTTCTACTCAACTTTAAGACGTTCTCGTTGATAATAATGCAGGAGAAAATTTCGATAAACTTATTTTAATTGTTGGATTACCTGTTGAGACATAACATAATGACATACACGTACTCCCGAAAAAAATAATTTCATGAATAGCACCAATAGGTACACTAAAATTAGTCCGTCACGGTTCAAAAACACCAGGCATCTGTTTTGTAATATTTGGCCTCATCGGTGCTGTGAAATGTATCCTATAGTTCTTAGATATTCTTTGTTAAACTTATATAGGTTATTATTTGAAATGAATATCGTGGTTAATTTCTTGATTGCATACAATTTCTTTCATTAGTATATAGTATAGATAATAAAGAAGGTAAGACTCTTCTGCTATGATCAATATGAAAACAAGTCCAAAACGTGCAACTTTTTTGCCCAAGACTTATAAGTAAACATAAACTCCATTTGAATTCATAGTTCACAATTTTGCATATCTTTTGGAAAGCTGGCTATCAATAGAATAATTTCCTAAATCAAAAAAAGGAAAATAAATGAGAAATTTTCAAGTCGTTCTAACCTTTTGTAAAAAAAAATGATTGACTTAATTATTTATCAGAATGAAATATACACGAGATAGTTCAATTTTAAATTTGTAGCTGAAGAAGTTAAAGATTCCAATGAAACTCTTCCTGAATTGTTGTTTTATATAAAAGTGAAAATCTCAACCGACATTTTTATTATCTGCAATTTTCTTTGCCTGTTAGTTTCATTTTAATAAGATATTTAACAGTAAAATATTTTTCCCGATAGAAGTAGATCAAATATTAATTTTCTTTCCATACAGTATATATTCGGGGCCGGCAACGTTGTGTAAGATTACGCTCTTCAATTTGTCACGCGTTGTGGACGAAACACGTACTAAACTCTGTATGTGCATGTCTAATCACCGAGCACCGGATTAGATTACGGCCATTAAGTCGCAAGCGCGAGCAGGTATCGCCCAGAAAACGGAAATATTAATATTAATAAGTTAATTATCTCTTCGCGCGCATCCCTAATTTAAACCGCTTCCTGACCCGAGGTCGGACTATGTACTATGTCGACTTAAGTGATTTGTAAGAAGGAAACGGGTGGAAAACGGATAATAAGGCTATGAACCTCCCTAAAGAACGGAAGTAACTTGGATATTAATAGAGATGTTGGAGAAATTATCATTCATTAAGTGAATAATGGATATATATATATATATATATATATTTACATCTTGGTACTATTTTGCTTCCTTTCATATTGCGACTATTTTGCATCCACCACAACGAGTGAAGATATGGCCATCTATGCAGTGAATATTGAATCTGCTTGAAATACGGAAGTAGGTCATATAGTTTTCATCATTGTATTTCGAATTCTGAATATACGAAATTTTTTTCTTTGCGACTATTTTGCATCTTTTCACTAAGATTACTATTTTGAATCCGGATACGTATACTTTTCGTTCGTTATAGCTACTATTTTGCTTCCTTCTGTATATTAATTTCCATATAAAGACTTATTTGCCTCCGACCACGTTGCCGTGTTTTCAGGTAGTATTCAAATTGCCGAAGTGATAGTTTAGGTATCGTCCAACAGTTAGTTACTCACATATGAAAAGTATTTCGAAACTAAGTTATCGAACGCTGAGAGCATTCTTATAGTTTTGAGATTTCTAAATTTCAGTGATTTCTTTATTTAGCCCAAACACCAGGGCTCGAAGATTGTGAAAAGCAGGAAAAATAGATTATTGGCTTATTTCTAACAGCTTTATTGAGGATTAATAATTAATATTAAAAACTTATATAGGGAGCTCTAATGATAAATAAATATTGAAAGGCTTGAAGAAAATAGTTTTTTTTCATTATCTGGAAAATAAATCAATTTTTCAATAAAAAAAAACACTAATGTAGAGAAAAAGCAATTTAGAAAAAAAAAGATTCCACAAATTTTAGATAGGATCATTGAGTTTTTCTGTACAAAAATATTTCAATGTCGTATGTATAGCGGCTAAGCGCTAGGCTAAATTTTTTATAATATTACAAACGCGCGCAGCAGGCCGTTATATCCTTCATTTATTCATAATTGTGTTTTTATTTGTTGATTTATTCAATATTAAAATGAAAATTACTATAATTTTTTTTTCATAAATTACATTATAGAGCAAAATTAGTTACCTATATTTAAAAAAATAACAAACATTTTTCGAATTTCTTTAGAATAGAGTCAAGTATACTCTAGTTATAACATTAATTAGTAATATGTTCTCTTAGATAGATATGTTCTTAAAGATTTAGTAGCTACTTAAAATGTAATTTTCATGAAAATTTTTTATTTGAGAAAATTTAACATTTTCGGTGTTATTTCATTTTAATTTAGAAAAATGTATATAACTAACTCATGTTATAATTACAAAAATTATAGTATACTTGACTCAATTCTAAAGAGATTCAAATAAATATTTGGATCTATTTGTTATATTTGATCAAATATAACTGATTTTGCTCTATTATGTAATATAAAAGAAAAATGTATAGTACTTTCCATGTTAAATCAATCAACTAATAATTAAAACACAATTATTTATAGTTAAAAAATGAGTTTTCTCTTTAAAAACTTATATTCTTTCAAAAGTCCTTTAGTAAAGAAGAATGAGCAATTTTATAACGCGATGCAGCGTGCGATTGTAATAATATTATAAACAATTTAGCCTACGGCTTATTTGATATACATTGGAAAATAATTATCAAATTTTTTTACAAAAAAATTGATGATCCTCTTTTAAATATAGAGACATCATTCTAAATTACTCCTTCTTCGTGTTAGTATTTTTTTTCATTGAAAAGTTAATTTATTTTCCATATATTCAAGAAAAACTATTTTCTTCAAACTTTTCGATGATTATTTGTTATTACTGCCCACTATATTAGTGTACACTTTTTCTAGTAATAATAACTTATCACTAATAAAGATGTTTCTAAAGGAAATACCCAATAATCTATTTTTCGTTGGCCGGGCTACACACTTCATCATAAATTCCGAAATGTGTATGAAGTTGATTTCTGTTATTTTTCATTCGAGAAATATCGGGCGGTAGTATGTACACCCGCTGCTTACGTATTAAGAAACGTTAATTTAAACATTGGTAAAATAAATATCCAAAATAATATAGAATTTATAAAAACGCATACTACTTTACAGTGATTAATAAACAAAAGAATACACATTGGTAGTTTTTTTGAATATTACCGCTTGATATTTTTACTTTTGTCGATTTGTGAAAAATGAAAATAATTGATGAAGAATGACCTTTTTTGAAAGTATTTTCTGGCAAAATTCTGGAATTGTGAAAAATATGAAATATTCAGCTTGAAAACTGCACCAGATTTTATACTGATTTATTAGTAAAAATTAATGAACAGGTCTCACAAATGAAAAAACTGAGAGAGTGATTTTCTTCTAATGTTTAACTGTTCATTTCAAATTGGACCTAATTTTTTTCGAATTGAATTTACTTATGGCCAAATCGGGCGGAAAACACGACTTGAGTACCATTTTGCATTTTCATCTCTTGCAGGTACAAATAACGGAGTTGTATGCAGCGAAATCATTATTGTAGAAAAATTTCTAAAGTGGGAATCTCGTTCTTAGTTTGCGGTAGCTGCAGAAGTTTCCTGATATTCACACAAAAATCAATATGCTATTGAATTTTCGTAACTTTTACTAAATTTTTGGACTTCTAAACCAAGATTTAGGAACATGAAATATGGCCATAACCCATAATATTTTTAATTGTTGAACAATTTTTGGTGTTCACTTTATGTGAAAATAAATTTTCTTAATATTGAAAATAACATCTTTGGTTTCGCAAAACAATAAAAAAATATGTTCAAAATTTACATTCTCTATACAATAAATATTTTTCTGCCTGGAAATAAGAGAAATTTAAAAAAAATGTTACATTAGTTATGAAAAGTTCTTATTTAAGTAGTCAACGAAACATTCATAAATGTTAGAATAATAATAATAATATAATAAAACAATTGTATTGTATTCATATTGAGTAACACTTCGCAAATGCGATATAAGCGGTAAGCTTAAGTTTACATTTCAGCATAACTTACATGGAAACATAAGATTCCCGTGTATTTATGTACGATTAACTGCATCACAGTGTTGCCGATTTTAGGAGTCAAAATAGTACGCAAAGTGTGAGGGATCGAACGTGAATATACTCTCAGCGTATATTCATTTTGCCCCTAGCGTAGATAGTGTGAACTAAAAATGAATATTATTTTACATTCAGTGAACGATTTTGACTCCTTTACTTTTGCACATAACGTATGTTAGGTTGCAGCAAATCGAACCAAAATAATATGGTAGTCTCAAGGGACGACCAGAAAGCATCTCACTGAAAATCGTGCTTATATAGTAAGTTATCTCGAAGAAATTGGCAAAAACTATTTTGCATCCGATATACGGAGTTAAAATGGTCGTGGAGTCAAAATGATATGTGTTAACGCTATATATATATATATATATATATATATATATATACGTAGCACTATTTTGATTCCGTGCATTAGCGTTAACACATATCATTTTGACTCCGTATATCGGATGCAAAATAGTTTTGGCCAATTTCTTCGAGATAACTTACTCTATAAGCACGATTTTTAGTGAGATGCTTTCTGTTCGTCCCTTGAGTCTACCATATTATTTTGGTTCAATTTACTGCAACCAAACATACGTTATGTGCAAAAGTAAAGGAGTCAAAATCGTTCACTGAATGTAAAATAATATTCATTTTTAGTTCACACTATCTACGCTAGGATCAAAATAAATATACGCTGAGAGTATATTCA
This sequence comes from Cynegetis impunctata, assembly GCA_030704885.1. Classification (NCBI taxonomy): domain Eukaryota; kingdom Metazoa; phylum Arthropoda; class Insecta; order Coleoptera; family Coccinellidae; genus Cynegetis; species Cynegetis impunctata. The sequence continues at coordinate 242,557 of JARQZK010002967.1, read as the reverse complement.
CGTTCGATCCCTCACACTTTGCGTACTATTTTGACTCCTAAACTCGGCAACACTGTGATGCAGGCAATCGTACATAAATACACGGGAATATTATGTTTCCATGTAAGTGATGCTGAAATGAAGAATTAAGCTTACGGCTTATTTCGCATTTGTGAAGTATTACTCAATATTAACACAATACAATTATTGTTTTATTATATTATTATTATTATTATATAGATTTATGAATGTTTCGTAGACTACTTGAATAAGGACTGTTTATAACTGATGTAATATTTTTTTTTAAATTTCTTGAATTTCCAGGCAGAAAAATATTTATTGTACAGAGATTGTAAATTTTGAACATATTTCGTTATTATTTTGCGAAACCAAAGATGTTATTATCAATATATTAAGAATATTTATTTTCACATAAAGTAAACACGAAAAATTGTTCAACAATTAAAAAAATTATGGGTTATGGCCACATTTCATGTTCCAAGTCCAAAAAATTTAGTAAAAATATGAAAATTCAATAACATATTGACTTTTCTGTGAATAACAGGAAACTACTGTAGCTAACGCAAACTAAGGTCGAGATTCTCACTTTAGAAATTTTTCTACAATAATGATTTCGATGCATAGAACGTTATTTGTACCTGCAAGAGGTGAAAATGCAAAATGGTACTTCCGCCCGATTTGGCCATCTAGCGAAAAACAGTTAGTTTTGCCTAGTAAATTCAATTCGAAAAAAATTAGGTCCAATTTGAAATGAACGGTTGAACATTAGAAGAAAATCACTCTCTCAGTTTTTCCGTTTGTGAGACCTGTGCATTAATTTTGACTAATAAATCAGTATGAAATCTAGAGCAGTTTTCAAGCTGAATATTTCATATTTTTCAGAATTCCGGAATTTTGCCGTATAATACTTTCAAAAAATGTCATTCTTTATAAATAATTTTCATTTTTCACAAATCGACAAAAGTTGAAATATCAAGAAGTAATATGCAAAAAAACTACCAATGTGTGTTCTTTTGTTTAATAATAACTGTAAATCAGTATGCGTTTTCATAAATTTCATATTATTTTGGATATTTATTTTACCAATGTTTAAATTAACGTTTCTTAATACGTAGGCAGCAGATGTACCGACTACCGCGCGATATTTCTCGAATGAAAAATAATAGAAATCAACTTCCTACACATTTCGGAATTCATTATAAATGTTTTTGGCCCACGAAAAAAGTTTATTGGGTAATTCCTTATTAGAAGCGTCTTTATTAGTGATAAGTTATTATTATTAGAAAAAGTTTGCACTAATATAGTGGGCACTAAAAACAAATAATCATCGAAAAGTTTGAAGAAAATAGTTTTTCTTGAAAATATGGAAAATAAATTAACTTTTCAATGAAAAAAATACTAACGTCAAGAAGGAGTCATTTAGAATGATGTCACCATATTTAAGATAGGATCATTAATTTTTCTGTGAAAAACCAAATTATTCATTCTTCTTTACTATTGGACTTTTGGAAGAAAATAAGTTTTTGAAGATAAAACTCATTTTCTTCAACTATAAATAATTGTGTTTCAATTAGTTGATTACTTTAACATGAAAATTACTATACATTTTTCTTTTAGATTACATAATAGAGCAAAATCAGTTAAATTTGATAAAATATAATATAAAGAGATTAAAATATTTATTTGAATCTCTTTAGAATTAAGTCAAGTATACTCTAATTTTTGTAACTATAACATAAATTAGTTTTATATACATTTTTCTAAATTAAATTAAAGTAACATCAAAAATTTTGAATTTTCTCAAATAAAAAATTTTCATGAAAATTACATTTCAAATAGCTACTAAATCTTCAGCAAATATCCTATTAAAAAAATAAAAAAAGAATTTTCTTGGTAAAATTGTAAACATCAATATTTAAAAAAAATATATTGACAATTTAGCAGCTACAGCTGTATTTGGAATGCAAATTTTATGAAAATTTTTTATTTTGAAAATTTTAACATTTTTGAAGTTATTTTTTTCAATTTAGGAGAACATATAACTGATTAATGTTATAATAACAAAAACAAGAGTATACTTTACTCTATTCTTAAGAAATTCAAATATGTGTTTGATATTTTTTTAAATATAGGTAACTAATTTTGCTCTATAATGTAATTTATAAAAAAAATTATAGTAATTTTCATTCTAATATTGAATCAATCAACAAATAAAAACACAATTATTGATGAATAATGGATATGAGTTTTCTCTTCAAAACTCTTCTTTTGTTTTTAACAAAAGCCCATTAGTGAAGAAATTATAAACATTTTTATAACGCCCTGCTGCACCGTTTGTAATATTATAAAAAATTTAGCCTAGCGCTTAGCCGCTATACATACGACATTGAAATATTTTTATACAGAAAAACTGATGATCATATCTAAAATTTGTGGAATCATTTTTCCAAATTGCTTTCTCTTTAGAGTAGTATTTTTTTTATTGATAAATTGATTTATTTTCCCGATAATCAAGAAAAACTATTTTCTTCAACCCTTTCGATAATCATCTATTATTAGAGCTCCCTATATAAGTTTATGCTTTTTGTAATATTAATTATTAATCCTCAATAAAGCTGTTAGGAACTAGCCAATAATCTATTTTTCCTGGCTTTTCACAATCTTCGAGCCCTAGTGTTTGAGCTAAGTAAAGAAATCACGGAAATTTAGAAATCTCAAAACTATAGGAATGCTCTCAGCGTTCGATAACTTAGTTTCGAAATACTTTTCATATGTGAGTAACTAACTGTTGGACGATAAACTAACACTTCGACAATTTGAGTACTATCTGAAAACGCGGCAACGTGGTCGGAGGCAAATAAGTCTTTATATGGAAATTAATATACAGAAGGAGGCAAAATAGTATTTATAACGAACGAAAATTATACGTATCCGGAGTCAAAATAGTAAACTTAGTGAAAAGATGCAAAATAGTCGCAAAGTGAAAAATTTCGTATATTCAGAATTCGAAATACAATGATGAAAACTATATGACCTACTTTCCTATTTAAAGCAGATTAAATATTCACTGCATAGATGGCCATATCTTCACTCGTTGTGGTGGATGCAAAATAGTCGCGATATGAAAGAAAACAAAATAGTCCCAGGATGTAAATATATATATATATATATATATATATATATATATATATATATATATATATATATATATATATATATATATATATATATATATATATATATATATATATATATATATATATATATATATATATATATTGTTATGATAATAAATACGGTTGCAGAAGATAAGAGAGACTTTATTATTTCTCTATTGATTGACAACTTGCATTCATAGTCACTAGATATAACTACATAATATAACATCTCCTCCCTAGTTCATGTACTTCCTACTTCTCTCCCATCATCGTTTCTTTTCTCTTTGATTGCATGAAGAAACTTTCTATTTCTTATGATAACGCGACCACTTGGTTTCATTATGCTGTAATTACGATTCTTGCCAACTTATATAATTTTGCCAATTGTATCCCATAACTTTGTCAGTGGATCCTGTATTCGAACCATTTGACCAATGGAAAGAGGTTGAAGATTCCTGGTACCTCGGTTGTACAAATTTATTTTATAATTTGTATTCCTAAATGCCTTTTCATCATAACAATTGGCTTTTTTTGCCATTCTCTAGTAAAAAATTTCAAATTTGTTGGAAGTAAAGACCTAATTGGACGACCATACAATACTTGTGCTGGAGATTGTCCATCTTCCCGGGGAGTATTTCTCAATTCAAGTAAACCTGCATAGAATTTTTCTTCATTCAAATTTCCGCATTCGAAACACTTTATTACTAAATGTTTTGTTGCTTTCACGTTGGCTTCTGCATGTCCGTTGCTCTGAGGATAATATGGAGATGATGTTACATGAGACACATTCCATCTATCTAAGAATTTTTTAAATTCATAAGAATTATATTGAGGTCCATTATCTGATCTTAATCCAATTGGAATACCGGTGTCCGAAAACAAAGTCCTCAAAGTATTAATAATTTTCTTTGTATCAGGATCTCTTCTGCCATAATGACAAACGATTGGCCATCCTGAGAAGCGATCGGCATATACCATAAAGTGATAACCTGCATATGAAAACAAGTCTGTAGACACGTCTTGAAATGGAAATATTGGACTGTGAACTAGGGAGTTTAGGATGTTATATTATGTAGTTATATCTAGTGACTATGAATGATTTTCAAATCGATCATAGCCTGTCTGTTAATCAAAATTTCTTTCACGTTTTGGCAAATATATAAGGTTATATTTGGTGTTTTGTTCCTGAAAGTAATTTTACATTCCAATGAACCTAAAACCATTATACTTGAACCATCAGCAGAATTGAGCTTGATTTTAGACGTTGTTAATTGAGATCTTGCTATTTGCATCGAATTTAGAAACTTTTCTCCTGCTACACAAACCTCTGCACCTGGAGGTTTGTGTAGCAGGAGAAAAGTTTCTAAATTCGATATATATGTATATATATATATATATATATATATATATATATATATATATATATATATATATATATATATATATATATATATTTATATATAGGGTGTCCGGGAAAATGTGGAAAATCTCTCGGATTGAGATAGAATATTAAAAAATAAGATGACAAGTTTTCATACATTTTCTTCCTAGCGGCCCTCAAATCAAAACTTTTTTGAAAAAAGTTTTGATAATGCCACGAATGTCGTGGCGAAACGTCAACTTTTTAATAAAATCGAGATTTTTGAGATTCGACAAGCCTGTTATTGCTAATAATTATCAAGTTATTATATATATATATATATATATATATATATATATATATATATATATATATATATATATATATATATATATATATATATATACAGGTTAGCGAGAAAGTCTGTCAACAATCTATTTTCTTTAAAACGATTGATCATATAATAATCAAATTTTATGGTGATCAACGGGATTGTATTCTGCGTTTCTTAAAGGACCTGTCAAAGTTAGGTGTCGTCACCATTCAGTGTACCGCAGCTATCTTGATTTTTTTTGAATAGTAACGTAGGTCGAGTGATATATCGTAGAAAAGCTTATTTCTTTCTATTTTCAAAAATCAGAAGAAGTACCACATTATTGAGAAAATATCCTACAACATTGCAGTTTTGTTAATTTCTTTGTATTTTGTACGACTGCTGATACGCTACTGGTATACGGTCAATGTGAAACAAAACAGTAGTGAACAATGAAAAATATTTCAAAAAATACTTTAAAATCTCAGAGTTTATTCAGTATTTTCATTTGATAACAACAGTGTTTAAACCGTATTTTCAATAGTAAATTGATTTAATCTTTGTGTTAGATATATAAAGTGTTTAAGTTGCATTTTTGAATAGTAAATTAAGAATGGTGTTCTTATCGGAAAAAACTGAATCCAGATTCTAATGTTAGTTGGGTATGGTGATGAAAAACGTACATATAAAGAAGTAAATCATTGGTTCAGTGATTTAAATCCTGAAAATTCCCCTGTAAGTAGAATAACAGTTTCCAGAATATTAAATGAATTCAATGAAACCGGTAGCGTAGAGGATCGCCCAAGGTCTAAAAGACCCAAAACTGCAACTACAGAAGACATCCTGTTAATTATTTGTGATTATAGTAGTTAATTTTTTTGTAATATAATATAAATTAAATATTTTAAGTTTTTGATACTTGTTTCTTGTATTTTTTCAGTAATGTGGTACTTATTCCGATTAGAAATACGCTTTTCTGCGATATATCACTTGACCTACGTTGCTATCTAAAAAAATTCAAAATGGCGGCGATACCCTAACTTTGACGAGTCCTCTAGAAAACGCAGGATTCAATCCCGTTAATAATCCTAGAATTTGACATTTGTATCTTTAATCGTTTCAAACAAAATTGCTTCTTGCCAGACTTTCTCGCTACCCTGTATATACGTCTGCTAAGTAATAACGGGCCATTTGAGTTTGAAAACCGACTTTATTGAACAGTTCGTCATGAAATACGTGACTTCCTCACAACTTTTGATTTCGCTTTCATTTATTTTTTAAAAATTCATTAAGTGAAATATATGAATATACATATATATATATATATATATATATATATATATATATATATATATATATATATATATATATATATATATATATATATATATATATATATATATATATATATAAGAAGAGATGTTATTTGTTATTTATCGACCTTTTATTTTCAATTAATAAATTGTTCCCATTTGAAAAAAAATAGTAATAAAAGTTTTAAAATTAAACTTCACATAGCTAAAACATTTTGATCGAAAACATTGAAGTTGTATTTTAACAAACATTTTAGGACCGCAATTAGTTATTTGAACGCATCTATAGCCCTCTAGAATAAAAATTTATTTCGAAAAAAAAATGAAAAAAAGGCTACAAAAAGTAACAAATAATACATTGTTATATTCTAAATCTCATATGAAGACAAAAAAACTGAAAATATACCCGTCCCATTTAAAAATCGAAAGTTTATGTCACTTCCGGTGAAACCAGAAATTGCATGAAGTTGAGTAGTTGAGTTACTTGTTTAAAAATGCAGTTTTGTGCATGAAACAGATCCTCTAAATTTTATTTCATCATCTCCGAAAACAAAAAAGTTATTGGGGCGGGCCACCTTCCGTGGACACCTAATATATATATATATATATATATATATATATATATATATATATATATATAATATATATATATATATATATATAAATTTATATATATATATATATATATATATATATATATATATATATATATATATATATATATATATATATATATAAGATAACTATTTGTAGGGACTGCAGCAATGTAAACGGAAACTCTTTAAAGTTTTTCCAAGCTTTCGGAATCGTTTATTCCATCATCAGGTCATTTCGTTCAGAAATTTTATTATAACTTCAATAATGGATCAACTTTTCTAATTTTTTAACAAATAGCATCATTTTCAATGTTTCTTATATAGTATTATCAACATCTATGTAATCATCCTCACGATAGATTCTCCCTGATGATGGAATAAACGATTCCGAAAGCTTGGAAAAAAATTCAAAGAGTTTCCGTTTACATTGCTGCAGTCCCTACAAATAGTTATCCTCTAAACTAGTCAGCGACTACCCTCCTCTTAAATATATATAAATATATATATATATATATATATATATATTATATATATATATATATATAATATATATATATATATATAATATATATATATATGTGTATATATACATATATATATATATATATATATATATATATATATATATATATATATTTATATATATATATATATATATAAATTTTTTCTGCTATCTTAAAGTATATGTCAGTTGTTGCAGATTAATTGTTGCAATTGATAGGTCAAGTTATTACAACATATATTCCATTTGTTGGATTTAACGTTTCGTCACGACATTCGTGACTTTCTCAAAACTTTTCGAAGATATAAATATATATATATATATATATATATATATATATATATATATATATATATATATATATATATATATATATATATATATATATATATATATATATATATATATATATATATATATATATATATATATATATATATATATATATATATATATATATATATATATATATATATACTTACATACGTATGTAATTTTTTCTGTTATCTCGAAGTACGTATCAATTAGTTATGGCGGGTGATCAATTGTTTCAGTTCAGGTGAAATTATTCCAACATACTTTAGCTATTGGATTTCTGTTAGCGCAATACGTTACTGGCTAATTACCCTGAAAATTAATCTCAGTTTGCCGGCCCCCCATCTTTCCCTGGACGTCAAGTTTTCCAACATGAGAAAACGAACTATTTCCGTCCGTTCGACATAAAACTTTCACTTTAATATTCCCGAACAACCAATCCGATCATAAAGTCAATCCCTTGTCCGTGAGCAATAAAAATTTTATTACATCCCCAATAAATCATCGGGGACGGCTTAGGTTTACAATTTCAGGTCCAGGGATGTCGGATTTGACACTTCCGACCGAAGAAAATCTGACAACTGACAGACAACAACTATAATCATTGTATTCCTATAGAATAGAACGAAGATGATGGTGGAATAAGAAGTAGATTTGTCGTTGACACCTGTCCAACAAATTGTAAAAAAATTGGGTGAATAGTCAATTGGGCAAAGAGCATATCAGTTAAATTAGTTTGTTTTGAAGTTTGATTTTTAATTTGAATTGAATAGGTCTGTATGAATAAATTTTGCAATAATTGCTTGTTATTATAACTGACCCATATATTGTTGCCTTCTGATTGCTAGACTCATAAACTGAGCTGTTAAACTGACATGAGTGCAAAATTAGCAAAGAACATTTCTTAATTGTTTTTAGTGCATTTCTCCCTTAAAAAGGAACAAGTGCACTTGAAGACATGAATCAAAAACAAAATATTAGAAAGGAAAGGTGTTTAACAGAAATTGGTATTTTGAAAGAACTCGACCACGAATTTATTCTACAGGATGTCCTAAAAATAAGATTTAACAACAAACTTCCTATAAACCCTGTATAATGGCTTATAGTCCAGCATTCACCAAAAGACTGAATAAGCAAGTTCAAATTAATAATTGTAGCTACAGTTTCCTGAAAATGTTTTTCAAATTGAACTGAAAATGAAAAAACTATGAGACCTCACATTTTACCAAATATTAACTTGTTGAGGCGTTTTTTTTTGCATGTGAGTGTATATATATATATATATATATATATATATATATATATATATATATATATATTAAATATATATATATATATATTTTTATATATATATATATATATATATATATATATATATATACCAATTCAGCAGTAGGAAACTACTGCGCACAAAAGAACAGTCGTCGAGTATGCTTGAACGTATGAACAAGTTGTTAACGTATGGAGCAATAAACGGAATTGGTCTAAATAGTTATTTTTATTTGTATAAATCAACCCCAGTATTTAACTTTTACCCCTGTATTTAACCCCGGGTATTAACATCAGAAGTGGGATGTTCCCGTGTGTACCCTGTGGCCATAAATGATCATGAATAAACATTAATATTATATAGTTAAAATGAAAGATGAAATTCATATTCGTCATCACAGTGGAGTGTCTGAGCAAAGTGTTGTGGCTGATAAGGAAGATTGTCGGTTCAGTAAGTCCAAAACGAACTAAATTACAATGTTAAGAAACCTTAGTTAACTTGGTACCTAGCCAACAACAACAATTATTCGAATTGAGTCGTCAGTCCAAGATGGCGACGTCGACGTGTTATACGCCAACGCCTAGCACATCTGGAGAAGATGGAATTACAGCGCAGCCGTTGATGTCGACACTAGCGCTCACATCATTCAAGCTAACCAGCTTCGACCCTGACAAAAGCTTTCTGTAATGACTTAATTGTTGCTTTTCCCGAGAAAGAAACGCTAAAAAGTCGAAATTGTGAGTCACTAACCGAGTTCCGTAACCAGAAATTACTCAGCATCAGCAGATTCCATGATAGCTTGGAATGAAATTCTTAGCATGTTTGACATAAACCAAACAGTGAGATTAAACCCAATAAAAAAAGTACATACACTTTCGGCTCAAGTTGTTTACACTATTGGGAGTTGTGATTTAATAGCTGTACTGCCGACCCTGACCCTAGAAATATACTTAATGGTTAGTCCCGATATTGTTATGCCAAGCGATATCCATCTTATTATGGGATGGGAAGTGATGGCTTGAACTACATAATAACGAGCTTGCCATCGAAAAAGTGTTTACTAAAAAGAACTTGAATAGCGCTCCTGTTAAAATAAATCATATTGAGAGTGTTTTGCTTATAATCTTCAACTTCGATGACAGAATACTCACCAAAAGTACTTCAGTTTGGAATAATTCCTAGACTAGCGACTACACAGCTGTTTTTGGGTGACACACTGCCAACTAATAATATTATTGACCCAAATAAGGATGTCCTAGATGCCCGAAATAAAATAAGAAACAGTGGAAACCATCCAGCTCAGCAATTTGACTATATACACTACCTCGAGCCAACAGCGGAGGGAAATTAAGGGACAAATATCAAGGGCCTTACACTGTTCGTGCTCTAGTAACGAAAGATGTGCTACATAAACAAGGTCGACAGATGACGGTAGCCGCTCATGAGTAATTACGATCGTGGCCTGCCACAACATAAACAAAGAGTAAGATTAGTGATGTTAATACTTTTATGATTTTTGTTAAATTGAATTGATTTCCTGGATGATTCGTTTTGAATAATTTACTGGTTACGTGAATGATTGCAATGCTGCCTAAAGTTTATTGAATGCAATGTAATACAGATGAATTACATTTATTATTGTTGCCGTTTTGAATAATTTATTAGTTATGTGTTGATTGCAATGCAACCTGAGGTTTATTGAATGCAATGTAATACAGATGTATTACATTTATTTTTGTTGTCTTTTCTTTTCGATATCATGCATGGTGAAATGCATGGTGATTTAAAAAAAAGGATTAGTGGTGAATCCACTAGGTTAAAAACAAAATGAAATATCATTAAAAATATAAAAAAAAGTAGGAGGTGGCGATCCCACTCCGCTTGAATAAAAAGAGGATCTTGACGATCTCACGTTGCCTTATATGTTTGTGGCGATCACACAAGACATGAAATAGTGGCAGTACCACTAGGTTTAAAAAGGGTAGTAACAGTATGTTTTAAAGGTAGTAGGGACCATTACATTACAGCAATGAATAGAAAATGTTATATTATTTAAAGGTAGTAGGTACCATTACATTACATCAATGAATAGAAAATGTTATATTATATAGTAGAACTCTGATATAAGTTGAAGTATGCAGAATATATCAGTATGTTTTAAAGGTAGTAGGTACCATTATATTACAGAAATGACTAGAAAATGTTATATTATTTAAACTTAGTAGGTACCATTACATTACAGCTATTAATAGAAAATGTTATATTATATAGTAAAACTCTGATATAAGTTGAATTATGCAGAAGATATCAGTATGTTTTAAAGGTAGTAGGTAGCATAACATTACCTACATAATTTGTGGCTATGAATTAAATGTTGTATTATATAGTGAAACGCTATGAAAACTTTGACTGACATAAGATGAAGTTGTAGAAGTGGCAATATCACTTGACATTAAAAAAAAATTAATATTTGCCTTGATTATAACGAAAATTCTGTTTCGTACTTCATGCTTACAGATGGACACAGTGCGAGGACGCACTAATCACAGGATGGCCGTGTTAACGGTATCCCTATACATCCCCTAAGCACCTCATTATTTGTTACGTCAGGACGGACGAGTGGTATGAAGCGGACATGCGCGTTACCAATTCAGCAGTAGGAAACTACTGCGCACAAAAGAACATTCGTCGAGTATGCTTTAACGTATGGAGCAATAAACGGAATTGGTCTAAATAGTTATTCTTATTTGTGTAAATCAACCCCAGTATTTAACTTTTACCCCTGTATTTAACCGCGGGTATTAACATATATATATATATATATATATATATATATATATATATATATATATATATATATATATATATATATATACATAATGTATATAGAATGTGGAAAACTGAGCTAGATGAGCGGGTGTCTGTTATTCAGGTGGCCAGGAGATCTATTGGTCTGCCATGACCACGACTTTTCTCATAGATTTCCTCGTTGAGTAGGTAAGTCACTGCTTGCAAAGCTCACACAGGCGAATGCTAGGCCAGTATTCATCTTCTAAACTCCACCTCACCTCATTTCTTCCATGAATTATTCATTTTCCACCATTCCCAATGCACATGTACGTCCAACTCTATCTTATGATCTAGCTGAAGCCATTCCTCTCAGTTACTCCATTGATTAAGAAATAGGGTACTCAAACATTTCTGATCCCTTAAAGTCTCCATACACGATAGAGTTTACCGAAAAGCAGACCTTCGGATTTCGGCAAAATTTCAAGAGCTAGCAGTTTTCGGGAGGCCGATAGTTCAGGCCGGACCTTCAGGTCAATACAAAATTGTTGGCGGTTTGCCTGCCATTTTGTGAACCTTAACGCCACTGTATCGTATATGATGACCTTTATACACGAAGCCTTTAATTTCTGTAATGTGGAAAGAAGAAAATCGCTCATGGATGAGATGATTTTACTTTGAGTTATATATCAAAACGTCTCGTAAACTTTAAGAACATCAAAAGATTTTTCAAAATCAAAATGTTTTTTTTTGCGGGCAAACTTACAATCTCTGAGTCTCTTGACCAGTTGATCTAGATTTTTCGAAAATTTAATTTCACAGTTGACACCTGTTTCTCGGTATATAATGAGGGACATCTACCTTCTGGTTTTGTGCGTGATTATTTCGTAGGTAGTTAGGCGGAGATAAGGTGTTTACACAAACACACGCTTCCGGTCCACGGAGCACAAAGCTCGTAACAAATCGGCATACAATCGGTGACCGTCAGTAAACTGTTATTTTGTAATTTCAAAGGGATGAATGTGGGGGTTGGTTTCCGGTCCAGACGTTTTCCCTTCACCTATCTTCTGTCACAGAATGGAACAAAAAAGATTTTTCAATTAGTTCTTATGTACGAAGTGCTCGGCACGTCAAATTATTACCTACTGTTAAGGTAGATAATCCAAATTTTGGATTGATAAGGCCAATACTTGATGTAAATTAATGAACATATTAAAACAATGGTTAATAAAAACAATTTACACGTTTATCAGATAAAATACGCGTAACGCCCGTTTCTGTGAAACTACACCTTCTTCAGATGCTGAATGCAAAATTAATATATTTTTCTGATATATCGAATACAAGAAATAAATAAATATAATTAGACAAATTGCCGTAAATAATAATTATAACCCCAAAATAATAGACAATATGATAGACGAAAAGATTTCCAAAAGTGCAATTAGCACCAGGTGTAGATATCCCCTTACCATAGATAATATTAAATGAACAAAAACTAAATTTGAATTTACTACGTTCATTATCACAAAAATAACGTAGTAAATTCAAATTTAGTTTTTGTTCATCATGTTAAATTATCACGTAGTAACGACGGATTCCATCAACTAGATAATATTGAATATAAGTAGGACAACGCACGAGCCGCCAACTGTGGCGGTTGGCGGTCGGGCGGTTGTTAATTTGTACAGGAATTTATGGTAGACAACGCACTGGCAGCCCTGTAACCGCGCGGTTGGGCGGTAGTCGACATCGGGCACGGCGAACGCGGCAACCGCGCGGTCTTGCGGTTGTCGATTTGTACAGACTTGAATGGCAGACCACGCACGAGACCGCAATATCGCGCGGTTTCCCTTCATTATTAATTTAACATTTGTAGTAAATTTGATAGTTTTAGTCACTCCGGTAATTTCCTTTTCAATTTTGTTCAGTAATTCACAGAAAGACGACGTTGACATACTGGTATAATTGAAAAATTTATCTTCGAAGCTTCTCAATTCTCTATAGAAAATTACGAATGCTCCTTTACTACTTCTTTGTTGAAGCAGAGGGCGAACCCAATATTTTGCATTGCAACGACGTTTGTTTCGTTTTTTAGATGGAATTTAAATTTGTCAAATGGCTAGAGCTACTACCGCGGACACTTTCATAACGACTAGCGATCAACAAACCGCGACGGCTACCGCAAGAGCAATCCGCGCTCGACCGCGCGCTACCGCTCGACCGCCAACCGCAGCGGTTGGCGGCTCGTGCGTTGTCACCCTAACAGCCTAACTTACATCGGAAATTCAAGAGAAAACTGAAATCACTTTTATCTTAGCATATCAACATAGCTTACCGTACCAGATATAATTAAGGAAATAAAATAAAAAATAATAAATCTAAAGTTCACAAAAATAGTGAATCAGGCGTGTAAAAATTAATTGTGGTTATTGTGATAAGTTTCACATTGGTAGAACTTTCAGAATCTTTCACACCAGAAATTAAGAACACAAAAGTAGCTTTGTTAACCAAAACTCGGATTCATATTGCGCAAACCATTCAATCCAAGACATCACAGATTCAATTTTGACGTTAAAATATTAAATGCTGAAAGTAAGAGAATTTCACAAATTTTCATAGAATTATTATAGATTAATAAATACAAACATTCAGATGATCTGTTGAATAGCCAAATTGATCATACTACAAGCCCCCTTTTCAATATTTTCAAAATTACGGAAATACCTGAGTGGCAGTTTTGAATGAAAGTTCTTCTCTTAGAATAATTATTATTTGTGACCATCTTTATATTTACCCTTTCTACAAAATTTGCTATTTATTTATTTCTTGTACTGGATAATCGGAGAAATGAAATCATTGTTTGAATATAAAATCCAAATTTTATTTGGATTTTGTACATATGATTGATGTATGATTATTACATCTCATTGGAATGAAATTTCTTATAGTACGAAACATTCCAGATAGCAGACGAATGGAGCGAGGTGTGAAAAATGAGAAAACGTAAGCGTATCAATTTGAAGGTTAGCAGTATTCGTGTATGCGTATTCATAAGTGTTTTAAAAGACGATCGGCAGGTGACAGATTATATTCAGAGACGGATAAACTCAATAGGTATGTGAGTTAAACATGATGTAATTACTTGTTCAAATTACAGAAATATTCATGGCAATTTCATATTGAAGTTAGAATTGGCTATTTGTTATAGATTATCTATGAATTTGAAGTAGATAATTGATTAAAATTTTAACAAATAATCTACCATCTATTATAATCGGTGATCGAAATGAGTAATTAAAGAAAACAAATTTTTATATTTTATATATATATATATATATATATATATATATATATATATATATATATAATTATATATATATATATATATATATATATATATATATATATATATATATATATATATATATATATATATATATATATATATATATATATATATATATATATATATATATATATATATATATATATATATGTATATATATATATATATATATATATATATCAGTGGCGGCTCGTCAGATGTTGGTTTGAGGAGGCTACAAGAGGTGTTAGAAAATAGACCATAGGCAAAAATTTTTAGGATTTCAAGGTCAACCGCCTTATAATTTAAAGAAAATCATAGTAAACCAAGCCCCCTAAAATATTAAATAGGTACCTATTCGAGGAATTAATTAATTGTTGCCCAGCAAGAACCAACGGGGAGGTGAGACTTTTTTCTTGCCAGAAATAAAATAGGCCCCTTCCAAAAAAAGATTAAAATAAAATTCTTGTCATAAAAGTCAAACAAAACTTAATAAAATAACAACAAAATAAAATAATAAAATATACATTTAGACCTAAACAAAAAAATTTAAATAAATTCTTTGGTATAGACATCTATTTTTTTATAGATATAATAAAAACATTGTCTTTTTGATAATAAAATTAATCTATTTCATGAATTTTATACTTTTATGAACTCGGAGGTTAGGTAAGTAAGGTTAGAAAAAGTCAGGTCAGCTCAAGTTTTTGAAAAAAAAAGAGGACCCAGCGACAAAATCTGAATTCATATTCGGCCAAAATAAGCTATAATCCGAAAATCGGGGCATTCTGTTGTATTATCGATATTTACCATAATTCCTGCATAGATGCCAGTGCCAAACAGAGACATCTTTCCTAGTAAAAACTTAACACTGCCAACAAAATAATTTATTTTTTACCTGTGATCCGGTAAGCCAAGGATGTCTCTCATAATTTCTGATATTAAAACCGCGATTCTGCTACGCTGCACCAAATTGTTCAATTCCGGGGTAGGTCGCAATGTTTTTATTAGAACTTTATCGTTTCAACTTAGTGCACTAAAGTTATGGAATGACAAATATTCCACTAAGTCACCATTGAAATTTTTGAAATTAACTTCAGTAACCGAACTCATTTTGAAAACAATACGCCAATAAAACAAATTAAAACCTTAGAAACTGTTTTTGTCCACGACTAGTGACAACGACAACGTCCAACGGTCCATGTCCAACGAATTCACTCGATTTTACCCGAAAGCCTATAGTTGTGATTGGTCGACATTGTGTGAGACATGTGTTTTCCTTTTCTAATGCAATGAAGTATTCATTCGCAGCATTCGCACCGTTGTTTGCTTTTCTGTGGCAGGCATAATGAACGTTGAAAATATACCTTTTTAAGCCTCTGCAGCGTTGCCACAAATCTTGAAATGAATGTAATGCAGTATATGTAAATACCTTCTAACGTAATTAATAAATTATATAATATAATGTAGGTTGAAAGGAAGGTAGGTGCATAAAATAATATGATTTTGATTAATATGAATATGCTGAATGCTGACTATTCAATATAATATATTAGTGATACACGGAATATTATTGAGGAGGAGGCTTAGCCTCCTTAGCCGCCTTCGAATAGCTGCCCCTGATATATATATATATATATATATATATATATATATATATATATATATATATATATATATATATTTATTTATATATATAATTATATATATATATATATATATATTTATATATATATATATATAATATATATATATATATATATATATATATATATATATATATATATATATATATATATATATATATATATATATATATATATATATATATATATATATATATATATATATATATATATATATATATATATATATATATATATATATATATATATATATATATGTCATATTGAATAGAATAGAAGTTTTTATTTCTAGTTACTAAAATTAGCGAAAAGAAAACTTACAATTTACATATCATTGAATTCATCAAAACTATAGGCCTCCCATTCGATCAACATTTCGAATATCACTTGCTCGAATTTCCTAATATTTGTTACGATTCTGATATAAGTAGGCAATCTATTGAAAATCCTTAGGCAAGAATAGTGGTAATTTTTTTCAGTCATAGTAATAAAATATATTTATATAACGTGGATCTCTTCTTTCGTTGTTTCGACTCAAATCATTTTGGAAAAATTTTTGTTCTGTAAGACAAAATTTAAGCATTCTTGGATGTACATTGCACAAACTGTGAGAATCTCATTCTCATTGAATAAACTTTTGTAAGACTCCTTACACTTGCGTCCAAAAGACTTCAAAGAGTCCAAAATTAATTGTTATAACTTTTTTCTGAGTAACCAAGATGTTATTAATATTTCAATTTGATCTGAAAAGCATTATTCCATATCTAATTCTTGATTAAAAGTTAGCAAAGTATATGGATTTCAATAGTTCTTTCCTCGGGTATTTGGATAGCCCCGATGGTATAGCATAACGAATTTAAGCAGCTGGTTGTACTTCTATAATGATCCCTCCATGTGAGATTCTCATCTAATATTATTCTGAGGAATTTTGTTGTTCTCTGTTGACTGACGTTTGCTTAACCACCCTTTAATTTTGGTGAAATATTTTGAGTAGTAGGGGCGTTGGATTCTGAAGCACATAATACTTTTTTTTACGTTTCAGTTTACGAGATTTCAGCCATTCCTCTATTCTCATGAAAAAATTAGACATTTTGTTAATCAATTATTGAATGTTACATCCCAAAGTTATACGCTGATAAATAATTTATGTATAGGGTTGGCCAATTTCGATAGGATTTGGTGGTTTAGGGTACTTCTAAGCATAGCGGAAAACGAATAGACATGTACAGGGCCCGATTTTCGAGACAAGTTTGAACATGAAAACGCTCGAAAAGTCACGAAATCTTTTTTATTATTTTATTTGTCCCTTAAAATCTACATAAAATTTCCCTTACAATGATGTATCACACTCAGGGTTTTCATTTTCATTTTTTTCAATATTTCACGTTTTTAAAAATTACCATAGTTGGCTGCGACTTTGACAATGTGTGTAACACAAAAATATATCATTTGTTTAATTCAAGTAAGACATGTTATTAAAACTGCTTCTAAAACTAAGTTTTAACAGAGTGAGCTTTGACAAAAACGAAAAATATTTGGGTATATCAACCTACAAATATTGGCTTAGTAACAAAGAATTACTTACTGTTCTCATTTTCGAGTAAAAATTTATTAAAATGTTTCAATATTTCGAAAAGTATGATATGCTCAAGTGTCTTATAGAGGCGAATGAAAATATAATTTTATCACTAGCAATATACCCCCAAATCCTATCGAAATTGGGCCACCCTGTACGGTGAGAATAAAATACATTCTAATATGCTACCTTGCGGTATGCCCTGCTTAATTTGGCTCCTTCGTAATTATGCTTGATAATAGTTATATTTCGGATATGTATAGTTATTTATTGTTCATATTTTACATTTTCATATTATAATTACTATCAGAAAATTTTCACAAGAATATGGCTCTAATGTTCCTAATGAGAATATTGTTTTTGTTATACTAAATTCTGAAGTTCTATTTACTCTCAAAGTAATATATAAATCCTACTATAAATATTTCTTATTTTTAGCAAGTTTTCACTTTGAAAACCTGCTTATTAAAATGGGTGCGCTTAGCTAAGTTGGACCTAGGACCAAGATAGTTTTCCGTTTCATGAGTTTTTATGATGCTTGGCACCAAAAACTCAATTTCGTGTATATATATATATATATATATATATATATATATATATATATATATATATATATATATATATATATATATATATATATATATATATATATATATATATATATATATATATATATATATATATATATATATATATATATATATATATATATATATGTTCATATGTATGTATGAATAAGCTTATGTATTTTGGCGTTGTTTACACGATAAAGAGAACGCAATTTTGAAGCAATAGGGTTGGAAAATTGTAAATAGGTAGTTTCGTATGATATCTTGGATGGGATTGGTTTTGTTCTGAATTGGTTGGGGGGTTGACCTCCTGGGGGAAAATAAATCTTGTTTACACGATAAACGGCGTAATTTTGTTGCAATAGGGTCGATAATTTGTATCTAGGTAATTTTGTATGATATCTTGAATAAGTTTGGTTTTGGTTTGAATTGGTTGGGGGATTGACCCCCCGGGGAAAGAAATAAATCTTGTTTACACGATGAAGAGCGCAATTTTGAAACAATAAGGTTGAAAGTTTGTAAATAGGTAGTTTCGTTTGATATATTGGATGGGATTGGTTTTGGTTCGAATTGGTTGGGGAGTTGACCCCCTGGGGGAAGAAGTAAATCTTGTTTACACGATAAAGGGCGCAATTTTCATGCAATAGGGTTGAAAGTTTGTAAAGAGGTAGTTTCGTATGATATCTTGGAGGGAGTTGGTTTTGGTTCGAATTGGTTGGGGGTTGACTCCCCCGTGGGAAAATGAATCTTTTTTTCATAACAGAAGGCGCAATTTTGTAGCAATAGGGTTGAAAATTTGTAACTAGGTAGTTTTGTATGCTTTCTTGAATAGGTTTTGGTTTGAATTGGTGGGGGGATTGATCCCCAAGGGAGAAAATAAATCTTGTTCACATGATAAAGGTTGCAATTTTGGAGTAATAGGGTTGAAAGTTTGTAAGTAGGTATTTTAGAAAGATATCTTGGATGGGATTGGTTTCGATTCAAGTTGGTTGGGCGGTTAACCCCCTGAGGGAAGAAATAAATCATGTTGATATAAATGGTGTAATTTTGGAGTAATAGTATTGAAAGTTTGTGAGTAGGTAGTTTCGTATGACATATTGGATGGGATTGGTTTTGGTGTGAATTGCTTGGGGGCTTAACCCCCCAGGAGAGGAAATAAATACAGTTTACATCATAGGATTGAAACTTTGTATGTAGATAGTTTCGTAATATGGCTTGGATGGTATCTATATCGATATAAATTGGTTGGGGGTTGAGCTCCGGAGGAGGAAATAAATATTGTTGTACACGATAGAGGGCGCAATTTTTGTTTTTTTGGATTTGGAACAAAAATCATAATTGAATGAATAAATTTTTCAAACTGGATACGTTTTGAAAACCTGCTTTTCTAATGCAGCTCGCTGCGATAGAGATTTTTTCTTTTAATCACTCTTAAACGTTTTTAATTTATTTGATTGTGCCTGATATTAAATAGATAATATATACCGAAAGCAAATTCGTTCCAACCCAGTGTCTCACGACATCTCTCATCTTTTTTTTTTTGGTTAGCCATGTCATCAATGTATTGCTGCAAAAATTGTAGTATTTGAGTTTGGCAATTTTATTACGAGAAATGAAAATTTGTAGAATTTAAATGTAATTATTGATATGTACAATAAGCCAATAAAATCATGTAATGACTTCGGCACTGCTGCAAGTTACGAACTTGATCGAGGTGGTTTTTAGTCGGTGAGAATCCGATACTATCCAAGGAGAACGACTCTGCTCATACTAAGGTCTCTTGAAAGAAAACACAAACTGATATCAGTTAAATTTTTACTAAATACCCTCAACAAAGTACTTATGTATGATCTACTAATTTTCTAATCAATTTCCTTTTTTCTTATTCATATTTCAATTATGTATGTTTGAAGTGGAAAAAACTATGAAACTTTAATCGTTACGATAGGTTATCCAATTACCTGAATTTTGTACAAGTTAAACTTGTGATTGATATATAATTATTACTTCTTATGTGTTGATTTTCGATACATTGGGTTCATGTTAAAAACTGTAGTATTTCAGTTTTGTATTCCTGCTGCCTCAAGCAAAATTTAAATTTAAATTAAATTGATATTCAATATATAGAATTTACCTAAATTAAGTAAGTACATTACCTACAATGGAATTTAGAGATTTTCTAATCTCTGGTTTTAATTATGATTATATATGTTTGTCAGGATAGGTTGGTTATCCAAATATCGTCATCGAAATTTTTAGACACAAAAATGTTGCTATTATTATACATATTTTCAGTTGTAAAAGATGTGGTACTAAGCAAATGAAATAGATGGTCTAGGTAAGATCTTGCGTATTTTATTTTGTCAATGCGATGCAAATGTGTAAAATCGCATCATGTCGGAAGACTCCTTGCTATTCAATTTATTCATTCCACTCTTAGGGGAAGTAGGCACGTACAAAATGGCATATATGGGTAAAACGGCATAGCGGCTGTATTTCAGATCTGGGGGATTTTATCGTCATGCTGATATTCTTAGAGCACTCCTTAATTGTATATTAGTGAACTATAAAGTGAAGTTGTTGAGAGCGTAGCCATTTTTCCAGTGCCAACAGATTTTCAGCCGTTTCAAGTTTCTTGTCCAGGCAACAAGTTTTTCATGTTTTTGGTGAGTCATTTTCTGTGAAACCATATTGCAACGTATTGTTTCTATTGTTTAAAATTTTGTCTTTTGTATTGTTTGTTGGTTTGATGAAACACTTTGGTGTTATATTGTTTTTCGAATTTTATATGATTAAAACCGCATACGGGCAAAATATCCTATGGACAAAACGGCAAAGTTGTGCCCTTTTGCTGATCTATGCTTGTATGGCAGGGTAGATTACTATATTCACTTTTTCTTCTATTACTACTTCTACTATATACTTCTTTTATTGACTTTTAAATATTGGAACATGCCACGACAACCAATAGACAATCTTGGAGCGACGAGTCTATGAAAAAAAGTAATAGCAGTGGCCAACAAATGAAGATATGGGTTTGCTTTTAGCTGAAAAAACAGTTGCCATCCCATAGAGTGATATTTGAAGACACAATTCAGATCAAAATAAAGTTTCGATGCCGAATCTCAAAGATTTGAGAGGATATAAACAAACTATTTCACGTGAAATAGAAAGGCAGTTTGAAGAACATTTAAAATTTGTAGAAATGCGTTTATCGTTTAATTCGTGCTAGAACTTGCCCTTTTAATAAGCAGAGAAAAATGGATTCTCACATAATGTCAATAAAAAAAAAAGAACCGACCAAGAATGGTTGAGCTACTTAGAAGAAATACAGACATTTCGTTGTGCAAAGCAGAAACCATCTGTGGATAGAACTCAGGATTTTAACGCACGTCCCCTTGGAAGTTTTGCAACCTATTCCACAAGGGAGATTTATCAGTAGGCCAACAAAAACAAAAACTGAAAAGTCACACACAATTTTAACGTTGACTTCCCCACATGCTGGAAATAAAGAAGTCTGCTTCTAAAAGTCACGAAGATCCTATTTGATTCAGAGAGTGAAGAAAGACCTCTTAAGACCCAGAATCAAGATGAAAATGATAACTGTGAGTGCATTAATTGTAACGATCTGTTTTCGCGCTCTGAACTCTGAGAAGGCTGGTAACGTTGTATGAATGGTTCTCTTTGGGCTTATTGTGAATGTGTATACCTGTCAAAACAACACCAAAACTTATTGGTGAAATATAGATTTGATTATAGAGTACACTATTTTGTACATCAAGACAATTCCATTTAGTCCATATAAGTATACGAGACAATATGTTTTTTAGTGATCTCTGTTCAAGACTAATTATCTGTTATAATTATTATGAGTTGGCATGTTTATTCCTGAATGAATAGGTAACGTTTGTGTTTGAATAATTCTACGGTTCTAAATCTAAAAATAAGAAAATTATGAAAGAAATAGGAAACCGTATGCCGTTTTGTACTTACATCCCCTACACTATTCTTCGGGTGAGAGCCTACAGTTTGCCCTCGCGCTGTAGCATTTTAGTGAGCACGGTGAACAAAAAAATTTTCCTAATGTTTGGAGAAATATAGACAAAGAGAGAGTAAGGGAGAGAGGGAGAAAAAAGTAGGAAGAAAGCTGTCAATATTTTTTTCCCTAGCCTCATTCTTGTCATACAACTTTTCTAAATCAAATTTTAAATAATTGTTTATCGTATATATATATATATATATATATATATATATATAGGTATATATAGGTATATATATATATATATATATATATATATATATATATATATATATATATATATATATATATATATATATATATATATATATATATACAGTGGCGGATTCACAGATTTGCCGCCTCTAAATTTTTATATCTTAGTCCACAATCATATCAATTTTCTATCAATAGAATTCCAACTTTACGATTTGTGCTCCATCATCCTCGTTACATCAGCTTTTCCCGTATGGTTAGTATCATTGAGAACTATGTACTGTGTTAGATCCTTGATTATTTTTACAGCAAAGAATGATCAAAAACCATTGTTTTAAGCAAAATATATCTCAATCATGTACCACTTTTAAAGTAAGGTAAGGCATGTCTTTAAACTATACAATACTTACATAATATGAATAAAGCTTACATACAAAATATACATTTGTCGAAATAAATATAAATATTTATTATTACTCACAGTTTAAAAACAATACAATAAATATATCTTTTCTTAATTATTTGATAGTATTATATTTTAAGTAAAATTATAAAAGCGTTACAATACTTTTTTGCGAGACTTTGATACTCTTGCATGAAAATCTGAATCCGATGTTTTCTCACACTAAACCGTACCTAACGAATACGATGTACATGTATATTATTTAAAAAGTAACTCATCAGAAAGAAAAATGATCGCTGAGCTCATACAAATTATTTTTCTAATTTTAACACATAAATATATAATCATATATAATTTTGAACTAGTTACTATAAAACTTAAGCAATATTCTAAAAATCTGAACAAATCCATACTCTCCACCGTAATTTACGAAACTATACCAGTATTCCAATCCAACTGCAACCAACATCACATTTTTTAGATGAGCACGGGAGTTTGAACCACGAGTCCACATATCCCCCAATAACGGTAATGCGAGGTGACGTAATCCGCGGTCGGCGGAGAAGACTGCTACGGACTCAACGTGTCTGGGCCCGCAACCCCCATGAAGATTACCTGTTGTGTTGGCGGATGGTCCTGAGGGCTGTATTGTTTTTTTTCTTTACCCGTTTTTATACTCTTAATGAGGTTGCGTGAGTTAGAAAAAGTTGTTTTTAGCAAATTAAGTTTGTAGGAAAACGTTGACTTAAAAGATAATGGACGTTCGACTGAAGTTTTGAATATAATTCAGGAGCAGAAAGGATTTAAAAATTGGCCAGGTTTTAGGCAAAAATTTGATGGAAATATGAAAGTGATGCTTTTTTTTGTTTGGTTGATATTTGGAGGCGATGAAAATTGGATAAAGGTAGGAGTTCGTGATCTCAAACATTTGGTAAAAGATTAAAAAACATGAAAATTCTACAAAGCATAAAAACAGTCTTGTAAGTTTTCAGCAGTTATAGTCTTATAACTCTTATATCATTCAGAAATGTTAGTCGCCATCTTACCCTCCAGCAGTATTCATCTTACCCGCAGTAGCGGCTAAGATGGCGACCTTGACATAGGTGTCAAAAAGTTGAAAAATATAGTGAATGTCCGTGTTTTTAGCTCTACAAAAATTACAATATATTACTGAAATTCAGGCGATAGCAGTACATCAGAAGGATTCATAGTTTCACTATAATTGGGGCTGGAAATAAATAAAATCCCTTAGGGTCTCCATCTTACCCTCCTCTCCCCTATATATATATATATATATATATATATATATATATATATATATATATATATATATATATATATATATATATATATATATATATATATATATATATATATATATATATATATAATATTTTTTAGATAATTTTGCGTTGTTTCCGAAGATATAAATATTTTACAAGTCATTTATAACTCTAATACTCGCTGAATATAGTTTGTACGATTGATTTCCATTTATTTATTTATCTTTGGCATAGTTTCTCATTTGCTTTTCCATTATTTTGTCGATCAGCACTGCTATGCGGCACAATATATAACTGCTTGACTTTAGCTGCAACAAATGCCGGTTACAACGTTGAAATTTAAAAGGGAGGAATCTGAAGCAATATTGCTAGAATATAGGAACTCTCATCATAGAGGGAGCAGTGAGTGAATCAACCAAAGCTTTTTCGTGTATGCTATGGATCACTATATACATTAGTAGGAGTATTTTAATGATTTCTTAAAATAATTTGTGGCTATTTTTCTAAGTTGTTCATTCAGTGCTCATACATCTTCGTCCAGCAATAATATCGAACCGCTGAATGGCTGCCCCAACAAAGTTTTATTTAAATAAAGGAAATCTACTTTACCAATATCAGAATTCAGCAGAGTATATGTGTTTGCATTATAGATGGCGCTATGCATGAACTTATCCAAACAAGGGGGTATATGGCTATTACCTGTTAGGAAAATTTCAATAATTTGTGAAAGCTATTTTATTATTTTCTCTCAGCTTAATGAACCTTAAAAATTATCAGGATAAAATATAATTGAATGATCTAAATGAGGTCCGCAGAAATCTTGAATTAAGTTTACTGAAAAACAATTCTGCTAATGAACCAATACGTTTTTTTGCCTGGAAAATTCTCTAAAACATAAATAAATGAGCTTTAGAGGTTTGGCGTTGTGTCCGGAATGCCTCTGGATATTCCTTTACTGTTTGTGACACTTTATACCTATAGCATTTCCGCCCATAACATGTGTGATTGTGAAATTTTGCACAGGTGGCCCATAGTTCGGTTTTTTAGTGTTTTGTCTGGGAGAAAAATTAAAAGGAGAGCGGAGCAAACTTAATTATTTCTAGCAACTTTTAGTAAAGAATCAATAAACATAGTTTAAACTCTAATTTTATTATTTGATTCTTAAAATAAATATAAAAATATAAAATTATTAAAAAAATTACAATTCGATAGAATCCTACTAACCCCAAAGTAGTATACACAACACAAAATTGAATCGAACAAATATACACTAAATTAAAGTAGAACATATGTAACTGTAAAGAAAATTCGGCTCATAGTATTTCTTTCAACAATTTTAATAGATTTTATATTAAATCTTCAGAACTCCCAATATTTAGAATATTGAAATCTTATAAATACGCAAAACCCCGAACATCACTTAGTAATTATAATTACAATTTTGAAGGATTATGAATTCAATTACGGCAACTCACAATGTTTAGTAATTGAGAAAGATAAAAAATGTAGAGAAGTGTTAAAAATTTTACCCACTCGGTAACATTTTGAAAATGACCATCAATACCTAATAGAAATGACATAAGTCACCTAAGCACTATTTTTACAGATCCAATTTGTTTTTCACATAGGACTGATCAAAACTTCATACAAATACCATCCACTTCAATTATTATACATCTTTCAACATAAACAGAAGATAAATAGTATAAAGTTCGATCAAGAACATCAATCACATAATAATCACGCTAATTGATATTATTATATATATGAAAAACTTGGTTCACGGAATGAACCGCGTAAAAGATTTGAAAAATCTCAAATTTTTGATTTTTCAAATCTTTTACGCGGTTCATTCCGTGAACCAAGTTTTTCAAATACTTCCGACCGCGGAAATCTTTCTGAACATATTATATATATATATATATATATATATATATATATATATATATATATATATATATATATATATATATATATATATATATATATATATATATATATATATATATATATATATATATATATATATATATATATATATATATATATATATATATATATATTTTATAGGCAATTGTCTGAAGATGTGTTTGTATCGTAAAAAAATTGCACCACAATTTTTTTATGTCAAATAAAATAATTTATTAGCTTTATTTAAAAACATTACATGTTAAATAAAATCATCAATATAACTAATGAGATTACTAGTAATAATCACTATAAATATTTCAATTGTAAATGATAATTTGACCATGTACATACATATGCGTAATTGCAGTATGATTGACTATGAGAGTGAGTGGTAGATTGATGATGTGATGATATGCTTAATTTAAGGTTGAATTGGGTATAGGTTAAGTGGAGTCGAAATTCAGATTTAAAATTTTTTGCTCAAATTTTAAATCGCATAGTAGATTAAGTATTTGAAGTATGAAAAATCATTTCATACAAATTTCAAGAATGATGTCTAGGTTATTCCACGTCAAAAGTACAATCGATTGCAATCGATTTCTTTTTGATTTTTGACATTTTACTGTATTTTACATTTTTACACTTTTGCTTTGAGTCTTCTGGTTTTGCGAAAATACCACAGACGTTTTTACGCGTTCTTCTTGTACCGAAAATAATAATGCAAAAAGTTGAAAAAAGACTATATTGTCTGTTACGTTGCCTTGATAATTGTTCAATTTGCGCTCTTATAGAACCTTGCACGACCAAGGACCTTATGGATAGAAGTCAGAAGTTACAGTGATTTGAAATGCCGGAAAATATATACAGATATGCAAATGGTAAATGGGTAAAAATTTGAATTTGCGCTACTCACCGTAGAACGGCCGTAACTTTGCTTCTCAGGCACCATTTTTCAATAGTAGAATGAAAGATTTTTCTTTATTTAACTCCAATTTTATTATAGATTTATATTTAAAAAAATCAATATTTTAATAAGATTAAACGATAACGCCATAATTTACCGCAATTAGTAACGTGACAGTTTTGAGAGATATTTTTAAAATTTAGCATACCTGAAGAATTATTATAATGTCTATTATGACACCAGAAGGAAAACTTTTAATTTGATTGCTGAAGCATGTAGATAGGTGACCGAGGACCGAACTATTGAATGCAGTGTAACCATTAAAATGCCCTTTTAAAATTTTCACCTTATTATTTTCGCATATTTTCAGTTACAAGAAAGAACGCGTAAAAACGTATTTGGAAGTTTCGCAAACTCATATTCGATGTAAAATTTCCCGAGGGCTCGAATCTTTGCTCAGATTCACAGTAGTAGTGACGTAAAATATTCTTTTTTTGGTGTTTTTCAGATATCAACTTTTTAAGTTTTATCGTTATTTTCACTAACTTTTTCTGACACTGGGATCGTGATCAGCAAAAATTTCATATTGGAAATAATGTTTATAATTTTTTTGAGCCAATGGAACCTAATAAATCAAAAATTAGAAACTGGGTAGAAAAAAACGTCAAAATGATAAAAATTTGATGGGTCTAAAAATTGTGAGCCAATTCGCAAGACATCGATTGCAATCGATGGGGGCATGGCCCCCATGGCTCCCCCCTTGGATCTGCCCCTGATATATATATATATATATATATATATATATATATATATATATATATATATATATATATATATATATATATATATATATATATATATATATATATATATATATATATATATATATATATATATATATATATATATATATATATATATATATATATATATACAGTGATGGGCAAATGTGTGGAACCAAGTAAATATCTCTGGAATTATTAGAGATATCAAAATGAAATTTGGAAGGTGGATACTACAGTAGATTGCCTATTTGTTTTCATATTTTTTAACAATTTTGAACTTCCGGTTTTACCGGAAGTAATGTCGGTTTTAAAATTTTGCAATGGAACACCCTGTATATTTATTTTAGTTTTCTCATGAAACATTTTATTACGAATACAAAAATATCGGGTTCGATATTTTTTTATTTCAATACCTACCGAGATATTAACAGAAAAGTTACTAAGGAAAGGAATACACAATGAATTTCGTGGACTACTAGCTACCATCAAATTTTTTCTTTCCTTAGTAACTTTTCTGTTAATATCTCGGTAGGTATTGAAATAAAAATATCGAACCCGATATTTTTGTATTCGTAATAAAATGTTTCATCAGAAACTAAAATAATATACAGGGTGTTCCATTGCAAATTTTTAAAATCGACATTACTTCCGGTAAAACCGGAAGTTCAAAATTGTTAAAAAATATGAAACAAATAGGCAATCTACTGTAGTATCCACCTTCCAACTTTCATTTTGATATCTCTAATAATTCCAGAGATATTTACTTGGTTCCACACATTTGCCCATCACTGTATATATATATATATATATATATATATATATATATATATATATATATATATATATATATATATATATATATAGATATAGTTTTTTTTTGTTTTTTTTGGAGCAGTATTTTGTTTGGTACACCTGCTTTTAGATAGTTTCAGTAGTGGAAACAGTTACTCTTTTTCGGAAAACCTCATTCAATTTGTGTCAGACCAGTGAATATTCATCGTGACATTTTCATACATTACATAATACCGAGCTTCAAACAAACGTTATCTTGACTTCAAATTCTGCGACCAAAAAATTCACCTAGATAATCTCTTAGAAACTGCTACGTTCGAAATAACGTAGGTACCTCTGACCTCCGGTGATCTTAGAAAATTTTTCCGATCTCGAATTCATCGAACTCGGCTGACCTTATATAAAATGCGGAGATAAAATCTGTATTTCAAATCCCATCGAATCAAGTACCTAATAGAGGCTTTGTTCGTCATATTTGCCTCGCGACCCAAACGATGATGGCCGGCAAGGAAACATGATTTGCCTTGCAGCGTCGCAGCGCAGGCAATGGTTCTCTAGTGACACTTAACATTGTGACTGGTACTGAAAATTCATGTCCTCCTCTAACATACACACACATACACACACACACACAAACACACACAAACACACACACACACACACACACACCCATTTCGCAGTTTTCTTAATGTGAGGGATGAAATCCAGAACTTAATGTACGACGGATTTATAATTTTTCAATCGGTTCTACTATTGTAAAGCTTTTGTTTAATGAGTTCATTTGAACCAACTAGGAAATTCTAGACGCCCAAGGGAAAACTACTATTTTCCGTGCATATGATTCCTGGATACCTAATGGAAGGTAATATAAAAATATATCATGTTTTTCTGTTTCTTCTTTCATCCTTTAGAACTTTAACCAGTATTTCCCAGGAAAATAGTAGAAATATTTATATATATATATATATATATATATATATATATATATATATATATATATATATATATATATATGTATATATATATATATATATATATATATATATATATATATATATATATATATATATATATATATATATATATATATATATATATATATATATATATATATATATATATATATATATATATATATATAAATATTTAGGTATATATATATATATATATTATATATTTACAGCGAGGGGTACTCCCGAGGAAATTTCTCTTTAAATCAGAAGCGAAATGTTTAGTTTCAGGCCTATTTTCAAGCCTCGCATCTGACGGGAGGGAGGAATTTGGATACCTAAATTGTTGGTTCTACACCCTTTTCAAAAATGAAGACATTTTTGCTATCTGAAATTCCATAAATATTCATTTATATTTATTTTTATTTTATATTTTTTCTTTTCGATGATAATTTTTTCTGGTCTACCATCTAGAAAGAAGTGTTAATAAAATAAGATTTAAAATACTTCATAAAATTGTTTAATTGAAAAATTACTAAGTCTCATTATTTTTTGTAAAACTAAAATTTTTTGTCTAACTTCAAAAACAATGATAAAATTTTTTTTTTCAAACTGAAAAAACAAAAAATTGGCAAGTTGACAATGTTAATATTTGCTTTCAAAACAAAGCGCTCACGTCTCTCTGCCCGATAGAGTGATAGTGTTATAATTTATCTACTTACAGCCATTATTCATTACTTTTCACATTTTACAGCTGTTTTCCGGGATATCGATCAAACCGGGCGGGACACCGGGAAAAGAGTAATATACCGGGAATGTCCTGGTCAAACCGGGACGTATGGAAAGCCTATATATATATATATATATATATATATATATATATATATATATATATATATATATATATATATATATATATATATATATATAGTTATATATAGTATATTATATATATATATATATATATATATATATATATATATATATATATATATATAAATATATATATATATATATATATATATATATATATATATATATATATACATTTGTTTATCTCGGAATGGCTCTGAAGATTTGAATAAAAGTTTGTATTTAAATAGGGTTTTGCTCTGAAAGTTAATTTACATTTCTTGTAAAAATGCAATTTCACACAAAAAATTATAATTTCATATACCGCCATCTCGTAAATATCTTTGGTACCTATATTTTTGTCGTTCTTTCGATTTTGGATAGACCGACCGAAGTTTGGTCGCCCAGGTACTAGTAACTAAACAGTAATAGGGGAAAAATGCATATAATAAATACCTACATTTCTTGTTTTCTGAAAGCAACGAAGAAAATGAGGTATCTGATAAAAAAGTAAAATGATATTATTAAAAAAATTACAGTTCAAATAACAATAAAATAATTATATAATTAAATTTAATATACAAAACGTGTTGACCAGTTAGTTATCTCTAAGCGTTATCTATGTATACACGAAACGTTGTGAATACCTACTCATTTTCTTATTTTATTTTATTGATTTTCAACTTTATTTACTAATCTCATGTTATTTACTCTTCAGATGCATAAAATATCCTACAAATGAAAAATACATTAGCCAACACCTTTCAACCAACAGTTAAATTCATGATAATCATCAGTTCTTAATTCTTTCCGATGGAAAAAGTTATTTCACGAACACAGTAGGAATCTTGGTAATGTACATTCAATGGAAAAACTGAACCTTGAGATTCTTATTGCTAGCCCATATGGATACTCGCTTCTTCGAATCCGTTGCTGCCCAACATTATTATTTTTAATTTTCTACGAGTTGTCACAATATGCCTCTACGCAATTGTCACAATTTCGCGCAGACATGAAACACCTGTTCGCGGCGTGAAAAAAACTCCCAGGTTGATTTAAAAATTATAGAGGCTTTCAACTACAAATTGTGATAAATCTCCGGTCGGCAAAACAGAGGGAAAAACTGGACATCCTAGCTCCCATTAGAAACTATTCATGTCCTGCAGATAGACGTGCAGTGTAGAGAGGTATTCAGCACGCAAACGATATAAATCGCGAATTCGCGACGATACGGCTCTGGATTGGGATAATGACAGGGACGGAATAGACATACAACTAGTCGAAAAAACCAAAATTTTCATTTGCTCGTAAACTTTGTTTATTCATTAAATATGAGTGTACATACGAAGATATGTTTATGTATGATGTATTCTAGAGAAAAGCTTGTTGCTCCTTTCAAACGTATTGCGCTCAGAGGATTGTGATATTTGGCATAGTTTACATATAGGAGTGCAGAAAATGTATGTATAATATGTGTTTCAACTACATTAAATTAAATCTGAATACTAATACGAGAAGCGAAAAGTTTATATCCCTTCTTAACAATTTTGAGCCCACAAATGAGTGTGAGATTTTATTTAGTAAAAGTTCACATAGAGAAAGGGTGCATGATGCTTGAATTCATATATAAAATGTGTTTCAAATACACTAAATTGAATTTAAATACTAAGAAGTGAAAAGTTAGTATCCCTTTTTCAGCATTTTGCGTGTACTGAGGACTTCAAGATTTTGCATAGTTAAAGTTCATATAGAAGTGAACTGCAGAAATGTATAATTGATATATGTAGGTATTACAAATATATTAAATTAAATATATGAAAAAGTGTATTTACTAGATAGTATACTCCGGCGCATTCACGATTCAATATAATCTATGTTTACTTTCATAATGCTAATTTCAAACACATAAGATTGAATTTTGGAATTTTTTTTATGAATTGCTGTTGAATGTAGGACATTAGTTTAAGAAGATAATAAGTCTACTATAGTTACAAAAAAGGTGAAACATCTTCAACCAACGAAAGATCTGTTCAATTGAAGTTTTTCAGGAAATTATTCCAGAAATGTTGGGGTATCTTCATCCAGAGGCAATTATTATTTAAAGAAGTGGAGCATATCCTGTGGGAATTATATATTCATAATTATTAATCATGTTTTAAACTCACACAAAGCTAATATATATATATATATATATATATATATATAATATATATATATATATATATATATATATATATATATATATATATATATATATATATATATATATATATATATAAATATATATTATATATATATATATATAATATATAATATATATATATATATATATATATATATCTTCTAATATATATATATACAATACAAGCCGAAAAATTGAATCCAGTCTACAGCAAAAACCATATTTTTTTTAAATTTCTGAAAATTTGGTGGGAAGTTAAGTCTGATCATGTAGATTCCCAATAAGACGGGGTTTTTTTAATATTCCGCCGTTAAGGGGTTGAAAAAGGGTAAAACGTGTTTTTTTGATGTTTCTCGCAAAATAATGGACTTAGCGATCCCGTTCTTCCACTAAAATGTTAAGTAAAATTGAACTCTAGAAAGTGGTTTCTCAGTTTTTTTGAAATATCCATCATTTAGGGGTGCAAAACAGGGGTAAGTCTGTTTTTTTTATATTGGCTATTTCCGGCAAAATAATCGACTTAGGCGATTCCGTTCTTCCACTACAATGTTCCTTATAATTTTATTAAAAAACCATTTTCTGCATTTTTTGATGTTGATCATATTAGGGTTGAAAGAGGGTAAAATTGTGTTTTCTCCGTATATTGGCTATTTTTGGCTGATTCTCTCGCAAATAATGGACTTAGCGATCCACGCTTTTTCACGAAAATGTTAAGTAAAATTAACTCTAGAAAAAGTAGTTTCTCAGTTTTTTGAAATTCCATCATTTAGGGGTGCAAAAGGGGTAAGTCTGTTTTTTTTTATATTGGCTATTTCCGGCAAAATAATCGACTTAGCGATTCCGTTCTTCCACTACAATGTTCCTTATAATTTTATTGAAAAACCATTATCTGCATTTTTTGATGTTGTATCATTTAGGGGTTGATAAGAGGGTGAAATGTGTTTTTCGTATATTGGCTATTTTTAGCTGAATCTCGCAAAATAATGGACTTAGTGATCCCGCTCTTTCACGAAAATATTAAGTAAAATTAACTTTAGAAAGTAGTTTCTCAGTTTTTTGAAATCCCATCATTTAGGGGTGAAAAAGGAGTGAGTCTGTTTTTTTTATTGGCTATTTCTGGCAAAATAATCGACTTAGCGATTTCATTCGGCCACTAAAATGTTCCTTATAATTATCTTGAAAAACCACTTTCTCCATTTTTTAAAACTCGATCATTCAGGGGTTAAATGGGGGTGGAATAAATTTTTGGTATATTGGCTATAAAGTGTATCTATAGAATTTTAGAAGTATAAAAATAATGATAAGTATTACGTACGATACGCAATATGTACGAAAACTATATCTTAATAAATTCATACGTATACATATATGGATACGCGGGCGAAGCCGCGACGGGTCCCGCTAGTATATATATATATATATATATATATATATATATATATATATATATATATATATATATATATATATATATATATATATATATATATATATATATATATATATATATATATATATTTGAACTGAAAGGATCGATATCAAATTTTATAAAATATGATGGTACGAATTATATTGAAATCTTTCATTTCATCTAACCACTCTAATAGACTTTTATTACCTAGTGCAAATCATTTTTTTGAAATTGTAATTTATATACGTATTTTTGGCGTTAGTTATTGAGTGTACGGAAGAGAAAAGGAAAAAAAGCAAAGCAACGTATTTCGTTTCTCCCTAAAGTATGTTTGAGGGTGATAGGCTGCTTGACTTATGGGGAGGAACTATTTCAGCCGAATCATAAGATATTATGTACTAGGGCATAAGATTGTGTGGGGAGGAGGGGTAATTCCTGTTCACCTGGTTACAGAATGCTCTGTCATTACAAGCAAATGGAAATAATGCAAGTAAACAGTAACTTGTAGGAGTGAGGACATATTCTTCTTGAAGCCTTCCCAGATATTGGTGTTGATTGATGCTCTGGAACTAGAAGGCGAGCTGTAGGTAGAAGGAATAGTACAGAAAATATCTCTGATTGACTTTAAGGTCGCGATGCAGCGGAACCTCATATTAAATGAATAAATAAATGTACATTAAGGATGGGCGATAATTTATGAAAGTAATGACTTTGGGATGGTTCAGAGGATTAATACTGACCCAGCATTCGCCTAATTAATTTGCAAGTAGTGATTTATATCCCAAGAAGAGCGCCGGATTTAAATTTGTGGAAAAACACACGTTCTTATTTCAATATAAAAAAAAATAGTTCCGATTAAATGTGAAATACAACATCAGGCAAATGGCGACCACGAAACCTCAGGCAGAGAGTAATTCTTTTGTTGAAATTTTGAATAACGTTTTCGCATAAATGTGGCTGTATTTCACTAATAACGCGCCGTATTTCCACTTTAAGATGTTCAACTGTTTCATGCTTATTCGCATAGACCGTTTCCTTCACATAGTCCCAAAGAAAAAAGTCAATCGATGTTAGATTGCACGGCCTGGAAACTTGGTCTGCAATAACACCATTATTTCACGTGCTGTGTGACAGGTCGCACCGTCTTGTTGGAAAAACATGTCCTCATCATCAATTACATCCAATTCGGGGCCTAATTGTCGATTCATTTTGTTGTAATGTGTTTTTATAATAATTAATTGTTGTTCGTTAGAATACTTTTCCATATCCTTAAATCGCGTCTGTACATCTGTCAATAAAAAATCACCGTGCAGGGTGGGCAAATTACGATGTTTCTATGGTATATCTCGGTAACTAAGGAGATACAAAAACTGGAAGGCTTATGCTCGATCTTTTTTTCGAGACAAATTTACTGGCGAAAACCAAAATTTGCTACCGTCTTTTGTTCTCGAGTTAGGAAAAAGGTTCGATTTTTCGTTTTTTAAAGACGTGTAAATATCATGGTTGTTTATTAAGTTACAGGATAGTTTTTACATTCTTGAGGCACTCTTTTCTTTATAATCCACTGGCGTCGAGAAAATTTGAAATGGGAATCATAGTTGGCTGTGGTTTGGTTGGAACGGATTTTTTTTCTCTTTCTAACGATATTACATATGTCAGATCGCTTTTGATGTATGTCTTCAAAAGCGAAAATAATATTTTACTACATTAGTTTTTGCGTTTTTTATACGTATTTCAAGTAGGCTGGTCACATCTATGACAGAGTTTGTCAATTTCTTTCCGTCATAATATCAATGAACTGATTTAATCGTAAGGTGAAAGTTAGTTAGAAAGCTTTATTCTCAGTAACAACAGTTGTGATGTTGCATCTGAGATATATTTCAATCGCTATCCAGAAAGCAGACAACTGAATGAAGCTTTTTCGAAAGATTGAAACAAAATCTAAAAACAAAAAAAAACAAAAAAATTACAACTGTTTAATAATAATTTGTAACCTCTTGAAAATAGCTTACAAATCGTAATAAAAAAATGGCGGCAAATTCGAATCCAGCGCTCTTGTTGGGACAACCTTTAGAAACATTAAAAATCTCATGGTAGATCAGTCGACCCCGGGGTTTGAACCCAGAACTTCATGGGTTCAAACTAGATAGCTAGTTAGTGAATCTAAATACTCTGATAACTAGCTCGTTTCTATACGGAATATCAGTCGATATGCATACTGCGTTAGATTCTGTCATGATTTTGTGATATAAATTCTGATTTTCTCAAGAACAGCGAAATTTATCCTACTAGCTGTCTCCGCCATCGGGATTACCATCAATCGAAGTAATTACGGCGAATAAATCTCAGGAACGTAATAGAATGATTCATCCATCAAAATTATCTATCTACATAATATTCTCGTTTGACTATCTTTACGAATACGATGTGCTCTTCCTCTGGTAACAGAAATCGAACCACGCATATTTCTTCTTCTTCCTAGACGCGTTCTAGTCCATTCCTGCCGGATCGGGACGTATTCGAGGCACGGACAAACGACATTCTACTTTTTGCGGCTGTTTTATGCAGCCGTTTTCTTGTTTGTCTGTCATATCCGATCTAGCAGCAGCACTCTTGGATCTATTCTCGGGCGATGGAAAAAGGCAATTTCCGAATCTGTGTCACAAGGAATGCCACGGTCGCTGATCTTTATTACCGCGATACTTTTGGCTTGATTTTCCGGAAAAGGTAGATTTTCGCAATGCGAGGACAAGAAATGAATCGAGTTTTTAGTAAAAATTTTCGTGAAAAGAATGATGGATATTTTTCTACTGTAGCGTTGCCTTAGAAACGCTTAGAAGGTTTTTATTTATTTAATTTAATTATTCGAGTTTTTAGGAAAAATTTCTGTGAAAATAATGATGTTGGTTGTTCTACGCTAGTGATGTGATGAAATCGGTAAGACGGCTTTAATTCAATTATTCCGGTTTTTAGAAAACATTTTTGTGGAAAGATTTTCCGTTTGATGTTCTACTCTAGTTGTGTTACAAACGTTAAGGAAGATATGTTATCCATATGTAGCGAACTCCGTCCAACACTTATATATCTTTTTCAGTTATTGAACCTTTTTGCATTGTCGTAGTTATAGCCGTGACTTTCAATAGTATATGTCTATTGATTGCAGATTGAGAGCCTGTGGTATGAAAATAAACTAGAGTTAACTCTAGTGAAATGTTACGTTCCTTTGCGCAACGTACTATGCGCACCTTTTACTTCGAGATTATTACTATACCGCCGCATATATTAGGGTATAACAGTTGATGCATGTATGGGTATTCATATTTAGTGATACTTATATTTGTGCACAATAAGCAAAATTATTAAGCGATTGAAGTTAATAAAATATTGAAAGATATAAAAATAACTGATCTGAATGACAATGAATACCGAAGAAGATGAATCTGAAAAACACGTGAATGCGGTTTATTTTATTATTATTATTGTTATTAATTGAATTAACGGACAGCTGTCTGTTATTTAATGTATTTTTGAATAATAGCATATATCTTTTATATTTTATATTATATATTATGATTATATATTATGTAATTAAAATTACTGTTGGAGTTTACGCCGCATATATTAGGGTATACCGGCAACATTTGATGCATTTATAGGTAGGTATATAATGATACAACACATCCTAACCTTCAATTTGTGTTTTGATTTTATAGTGTACTTTATTTATTTATATGTTGTGATACTTATATTTGTGCACAATAAACGAAGCTGACATACACAACTTTTTTTTTGAGTATTAATGCGTTTTATTTTTCACTTTTATATTATTTGTTGATTTTACCTTAAATACGGTTGCTATAAATACACTCATTATGCCCTAGGGCGTAATGAGCGGGCATAATGGATCATAACGACGGCTAATTGTATGAGGAGAAAGGAAGCAACTTCCATTGATTAAATACTTAATAATCCTTGTCGTATACGACTGTGGATTTCTCCGGCAATGATTTATTCGCAGCTTTGGTTGCATTTTCTAAGATATTCTTGGGTAAATTCATTTTCATTTCCATTATTTCTATAAGAGTACACAAACAAAGCAGCAATTACATTCACTGCATATCATGACAAAAATATTCACAAACGTCAAAATATCAACAAATGACATGCCTACCATGAGAAGAAAAATGGAAAGTATAGGGGCAATGAACCGATTTTGAAATCGATTTTTTATTATAATAAATAATTTTTTCGTGAAAAATTAAATCTTGTATGCACCACGTACGTTACTAGATCCTAAAATTCATCCCTCGGGCCGAAGGCCCTCGGGCCGTATGTTTCCCTCTGGGCGTTAGGATCTATATAACGCGCTAGGTACATGAATAACTATTCTTTAATCCACCTTTCAGATTTTGTGTGATTTGAGCCTTTATCAAAATGTCCAGTGACAATATAACTTATAGAAACCAAATAAACAAAAATTTATATTCTGTCCATTTATTGTTCAGGTAACATTAAACATATTGAAATTATATAAGACTTTGAAAAAACACCTGCGCCACTGCTGAATAGGTAGATCGGATGAAGGTATTTTATAGAATAACAGTCTAGATCTTCAGACCTTATGTCGCTTGACTTTTTTGTGGGGCAATTTAGAATGACCCCCGCATATTTAAGAACTGAATTGTAAGATGACTGAAGATTGTAGACAAACTACCAGGAAGTTCGAGAAGAATTTGAATTCCTTACAGCATAAAGAAACCCACCTTTGAGTATTTGTTAGTCATATTTTCTCCGAACATAAAAGAATATTATAGTGTACCGAGTGAAGAGTGAGGAGATGTAGTAGATTTTGAATCTGTTTTAGGGGATATTTTATGTCTGATATATATATATATATATATATATATATATATATATATATATATATATATATATATATATATATATATATATATATATATATATATATATATATATATATATATTTATATATATATTTATTTATTTATTTATTTATTTGTTGCAGTCAGAATAATTGTTTGGCTAGGTTAAAGAATACTCTTTGTCGTATGGTCGAGGTTTCGGAAATGGTTAGGTATTTCCTTTATCAAGACGTCTATAATGAAAGAACAATTTTGAGTTACAACAACATTAACAAAAAAGGTTAAAATAACTTACTAGCATGAGGTTATATAAATTTTGAAAAACGTAAAAAAGGGAACAGAAAAGCTGATGGTTGAAACTTCGTCACATATGTAAACAATTCAATTTCAAGAATCACAAATCTTATTTTCAACAAGCAGCAATTGACCATCTTGCACTTTCAAGAAACTGCACGACAAAATGATCGAAGTCACCTTGAGCACGCGGAGCTAAACCACAGAACTACTGAGTGTTCTTCTTTCAATACTTGACAACAGTCAATATACAAATAACCGGGACGTAGCCCAAACTAAATTTAAAGAAACTAAAAAACTTCAATCTGAATTTCTTTAAATTTAGTTTGGGTCGCGTCCCGGTTATTTGTATATCGACTGTTGTCAAGTATTGAAAGAAGATCACTCAGTAGTTCTGTGGTTTAGCACCGCGTGCTCGAGGTGACTTCGACCATTTTGTCGTGTAGTTTCTTGAAGGTGGCAAGATGGATGGTCAATAGCTGTTTGTTGAAAATAAGATTCATAATTATTGATTTTTACATATGTGACCAGGTTTCAAGGTGTACCCATCAGCTTCTCTGTTTCCTTTTTTACGTTTTGCAAAATTTATATAGCCTCATATTGGTAATTTTAACCGCTTTTGTAAATGCTGGTGTTGTAACTCAAAACTGTTTTTTTATTATAGATGTCTTGATGAAGGAAATGACCATTTCCGAAAGCTTGACCATATGACAAAGAGTATTATTTAACCTAGCCCAACAATTATTCCGACTGCCAGCTCAACATTTTACAAATAAATTTTTTCTCAAATAGCCAGTCAAGACTACCCTTATATATATATATATATATATATATATATATATATATATATATATATATATATATATATATATATATATATATATATATATATATATATATATATATAAAGTATAAACTTTAAAATAAAAACACTTGGCTTATGTTTCACAATATAAAAAAATATTTAGATACTGTATTTAGCAGTAAAGAAAAGTCGACATGTTTCGAGTTATGAACTCATTATCAATCTCAGTTATATATATATATATATATATATATATATATATATATATATATATATATATATATATATATATATATATATTTATATATATATATATATATATATATATATATATATATATATAAATATATATAGATATATATATATATATATATATATATATATATATATATATATATATATATATATATATATATATATATATATATATATATATATATATATATATATATATATATATATATATATATATATATATATATATATATATATATATTTCGTGGCTTTATTAAAACTTTTGAAAAAATTGAAATTACTTTGACATTTATTGATTTGAAAAAATTTGGATAGTTAAAAAAAACTACTATGTTTCACTAAAATTTTTCGGCTGTGGCCGTTCTTTGTTATTTATTACGTGCTATTCAGTCCAATATTAACATTCAAATCTGTCATTATTAGATGGTAAGGGAAACCACAGAAACCTTTACCCACGTAATGTTCGAAATAGGTTCAAATTATTTTGATTTTGAAAAGTCAAAGAATAGGGTACTATTTATCTTTTTTTCAAAAATTTTTCATTACGGAGGTGGCCGTCTTCAGTTATTAATTACGTGCTATTTAGTCCAATATCAACAGACAGGTCGGTTGATATTAAATGGTAAGGACACCACAGAAACCTTCACCCACGTAATGTACAAAATAGGTTCAAAATATTTGACTATTGTCTTTAAAAAGACATTACTTGTAATTTTGGAGATTACATGTTCTAAACTATACTTTCTTTTTAGAAAAATTGAAAATTCTAGATGTTCAGTTTCTGTATAAGAAGATGAGTTGTTATGGTTAGAGTTTATTTGTTTTGATTTATGTTGTTTCTTCGAAAAATTAAAGAATTAAATCTGCGTATATTGAACTCAAATGTTTGATATCTCTTCTCTCATTTACGACTTTATTTAAAATTTTTTGAATATGTAACATTTCTAAAATTTCTCTGCGTTTTTGATCTTTTCCTATTTCTAAAATTATTGCTATTAAAGTTGAAAGTATGATTCTCATTGTTTTTATGTTTTATTAGTGCTGTGGTTTGTGTTATGGTATATTTGTGTGCTTTTAGTCTTTCTTTTAAATTTTGAAAAGTTTGTCCTATATATTATTTATTACAATTATTACAGGGTATACTATAAACAACATGAGATTTTTGCAGAAGAGGTGTTTTACTTTTTAATTTAGAATATATTTATTTTATTTGATTTTGTGCGGTATGGGCTACTTTAATATCGTGTGGATTTAAGATTTGTGAAATTTCATTACTTAAATTTTTTGAGAATATCATCAATAAAATCTTCCGATGTTATTATAAGGCAATCATCAACATACCTTTTGAAAGTTATAATTCGTTCATTCGAATTATTCAATACATTTTCTTCCAAATATTCTAAAACTAATTGAGCTATAACATTGGAAATAGGACTTCTCAATGCTACACCATCTTCTTAGACAAAATCTAAACATCTAGAATTTTCAATTTTTCTAATAAGAAAGTATAGTTTAGAACATGTGATCTCCAAAATTACAAGTAATGTCTTTTTAAAGACAACAATCAAATATTTTAAACCTATTTTGTACATTACGTGGGTTTCTGTGGTTCCCTTCCCGTCTAATATCAACAGACCTGTCTGTTGATATTGGACTAAATAGCACGTAATTAATAACTGAAGACGTCCACAGCCGAAAATGAAATGAAAAATTTTTGAAAAAAAGATAAATAGTACCCTATTCTTTGACTTTTCAAAATCAAAATAATTTGAACCTATTTCGAACATTACGTTTTTAAAGGCTTCTGTGGTTTCCCTTACCATCTAATAATAACAGATTTCAATGTTAATATTGGACTGAATAGCATGTAATAAATAACA
>JARQZK010002967.1:190000-197500 GCA_030704885.1 Cynegetis impunctata | reverse complement strand
CTATGTGTGCTGGTTATGGCAGTATCGTCAGCATACAGGGATAATCTTGTGTTCGTTGTCTTAGGAATGTCGTGAGTATATATCAGGTATAGCAGTGGGCCAAGTACGGATCCCTGGGGAACCCCTGTGAATTAATAAATGGATCGTTTTAAGTCATTTTACCATAAGAGCTTTTTTGTAGCAAATTTAATTTCCTTCAAGATTATAGATTGATTAAATTTTTCACGATTCACGAATTTCAGATAAAATAATGTGATTTAGATAAAAAATGTGATTACTGTTAAAAAACCAAAAGTCGTAACGATACACCTCTCAATATCAATATTAAGGGCTCAAACTCCCACGATTTTGGCAAGGACGTGACAGGATGGTGCATGAGCGGTTTTCAAACGATGACAAAAGGTGTGAAAATTAAGTTTGAACAACATATCCCAAATTCAGCTTTTTAGGGATTTTTGAAGTACGCATGGAGATAACCCAAGGATTTTTGGATCTCCAAACACTATCCAAATTGAGTTAGAGGCTTGAACATGTGTACATGGATAATGGATAAAGTTTATGCCAAGGAAGTGTCTTTTGGCGGTATGAACTTATTCCCTTTTTTTTATAGCAATTTCAATTGTTCAATGATTTTGAGGTATTGTGGACTTCTACATCTCCTCCAATGAATAAGAGGGTTGAAATTTCGTACGTGGAATGAGTTCATATTACGAGAGTGCGTTTTGGTGATTTCAAGTATTTTTCTAATTCGCCATTTTTTGATGTTCGAATTTCTCGATTTTCGTGATGTTTGAGGTTAAGCGCACTTCCAAAGCTTTTGCTCGGTTGAAATTTCAGTAAGAATTCTGAAAATTTGTACATGTTAGGAAAGTGCTTTTAGTTGGTTTGAAATGCTTTCTTTCATCACCGCAATTTTTATGTAGAAGTTTGAAGCGGTTTTGTAGGTACTGAAGCTTTATTCTTCTCTTCATTCCCTCCGAATTGACTTAGAGGTTTGAGAATATTTATACAAAAAAAATGAGGGGAAAATTTGACCTCAGTGATTGAGCTCTGCTGCTCAGGCAGTTTTCATTGTTAATACATTTATTGACAATTTGGTTATAGATTCTGATCTAGATTTTCATATAATTCCTTTATTTTTATCGTGAATACTATCATGCAAGAAGACAGAATAGATTCTTATTTATTTGGGTGGCTTGAATTCTTCTAGGGATATATCACCAGGTAGGTTTTCATATTTTCAAAAAGAGTTAGGAAGCTTCGAAGAAGTAAAACAGTAGTAGAATAATATTAAACTTTCACTTAATATAAACTTTGACGTGCTTTTTATTTCTTTAAATCTACATTCTCTTATATTTAAAAAAAATTGAATATTCTGAACGAAGTAATCATAAAGTACACACAAAATTGAGAACGATAATTCAATGTTCAAATTTTAGAAATGGCAATAAATTTGAGTTTATACTTGTGCCTGCATTTTGCTTGAGATACATCGTTTTTGCAAAAATTTAAACTCATGCTCATAGCGAATCTACGTGTTCGTTAATGAGAAGATTTCAAAAACGCTTTTTAATTGCAATACAGGATTTTCCATTTTTAAGATAAAGAAATTACTCATAAGTAGAATATAAAAACATCTTTTGCGTGAAAATCATAAGAGATAGGTATAGGGAACCCTGATATATTTTCAAAGAGAACCTAATTCTGCGTCAAAATATGCCATCAAATAGAGGATGTTCCATTTAACTTTATGAAGTTATTCAATAAAAAATGTGCCCAAACTTTGATGCAATTTTTTCACCACTCTGTACAATATTGAAATAAAACTTTT
Source organism: Cynegetis impunctata (assembly GCA_030704885.1). Classification (NCBI taxonomy): domain Eukaryota; kingdom Metazoa; phylum Arthropoda; class Insecta; order Coleoptera; family Coccinellidae; genus Cynegetis; species Cynegetis impunctata. The sequence goes on along the minus strand of JARQZK010002967.1, from coordinate 195,669 downwards.
ATGTTGTAGTTAACTTCTACCTTTCAGCTGAGCAGTAAATTCAGCTAAAAGCAGCTTGTTACATGTTACAGGGTGTAAACAATTTTCAAATTATGGTCCGTATTTTTTAATTTCTCAAAATTTCTCAGTAACGGTTACTTTTAGGTATAGGAAATATAACAGTAACTTACCTTTATTTGGTCCATAGTATCTAAAAATATAAAAAAATATAGTGTGTTCCATAAAAAAAAATATAAATTTGATATGTATCTTTTTTTTGGATCATCCTGTATATTTCAAAATAATTTTGGAATATGCTCCTTATGGACCCACATAGATATGACTATGCTAAATTTTATTCCACTTAATATAAATTTTGACGTGCTTTTTATTTCTTTAAAATTTATATCTCTTATATTTAAAAAAATTGAATAATCTGAACGAATCATAAAGTATACATAAAATTGAGAACGATAATTCAATGTTTTCTAGGAAGAGAATGCATCATTATCGTTGTCGAGATCTACGTAAATCATGCCGATCAGAACGGAGTCCGAACTTCGTGACAGGCCTTACCCCCCACTCCACGGAGTCATTGTTCTCGACGATGTCCAGTTTGTAGGCACAACACTAACAACGTAGAGAAATTGCAAGACTGGGTACGTTGAAAAAGGAGTAGTTATTCCAATTGGAATATTTCCTGTTTAACAAATTACTACTGCACAATAAATTATACCGGACGACGTTCGAAAAAACCGCCTTCGAGCGCAAAATGCGACGCTTAGACGGTCGCCGCCCGATTTTTTCCGTTCGTAACAATTGAATAATTACGGGTTAACATTTATATTGAGGTTATAAAATCTCTTCTTATCGAGAGATTTGTGATTGCTTTAGGCAGTGGTGTACGTATTATTGTACACGGGGAGAAAACCAAGTGGTATCGAAGGGTGAAATAAGTGAAATGCTTGATAATTCTAGAAAGTATAACTTGCCATTGTGGAGTTACTTAACTCAATGTAGACTTTTTTAAATAATTTTACTGCATGTATTTATTTCGATGGTTTTAGATACTAGAGGTTCCTAGGATATGCACTAGTCGTCCAAGTACTTCCAATATCAGGCGTATAACTTTTGTAAGCCTATTATAAAAGTCGACGATATGGTTGATTAATATTGTGATTGTATTACAGGTAAAAATACAGAAGGTATCTTTAGGTTCAAATTCATTTTTTCTCAAAAAAAATTATTTTCTACAAATTCAAGAATAGGGATTCAAAAGCGTCCAGAGTAAAATTTTCCTTAAAACACTTCACACTTACATATATATTGATTCACTAAATTCAGGAATTAGATCTCAGTATAATAACCAATTCAAATAACTTTACATTAATATTAATTTCCACAAATTTGAGAAATGGCTCCTCCATTTTCTTGAAAAAATGTGAATATGGCGTCACTCTCATATTAGAATTAATTCCTCAGATACAAGAATTGAAGCCAGTTATAATAATACAAACTCCCTATTTTTTAAAGATGTGAAACTGACTACACATTTATTTTCACAAATTCGAGTGTACCCCTTGATTTTTTTTGAAATCATGTGAAGGTGACGTCATGCTCACATAGGAATTAATTTTTTAAAAACAAGAAATAAATTCGGATAGTAATAGATGTATTAGAAATATGTGAAAATGACTCCACATTAAAATTGGTTCCCTCCAATTAAGGAAGTGACACTCGAATTTTTATAAAATCATGTCAAGATGACGCTACACTAACATCAGAATTAACTCTCCAAATTCATGAATTCAATCCGGGGATGATGAAATTACGGCTTTTTTAGAAACATGTAAACATGACTTCACATTTGAATTAGTTTCCTCCAATTCAGGAAGTGACTCTTGGATTTCCTTGAGAACATGTGAAGATGATGTTATATCATATAGGAGTTAACTTCTCAAATGCAAGAATTCAATCCAGAAATGATGAAAATACTTCGTTTTCAGAAACATTCAAAAGTAACTTCACATTAGAATTAGTTTCCCCCAATTCAGGAACGGACTCTTAGATTTTCTTAAAAACATGTGAAGATGACGTTGCACTCACATAAGAATTAACTTCCCAAATACAACAATTCAATCCGGGAATGACAAAAATACTGCTTTTTCAGAAACATTAAAAAATAACTTCACATATCAATTAATTTCCTCCAATTCAGGAAGTTTTTTTTAGATTTTCTTAAAAACATGTGAAGGAATCAACTCCTCAAATTCAATTCCAAAATGATGAAATATAGTTTAAAAAAATGTGAGAGTGACTCAACAATCGAGTTAGTTTCCACAAATTCAGGAACTAAACTACAAAACAAGTAATCAGGAAGTTCTTCATTTCATATCGGCCCCAGTCTTGTTTAACGCTTTGATCCTTTATACCAATTTCGCTCATATCCTTTGTACGACACTGACGATGTCGTCGCTTTCCTCTAGACAATATTCCCTATATTTACATAGTAATATCTTTAGACTGTTTCCATTTGCGTTACGAGTGTTATATTGAGGCGATCTTAAATAACCTATTATAAGTAAGGGAGGTTTTATGGCTTTCTGAGATTCGGTATCGGGTTTGATGGCATTTTGAAATATTACAATAAACGGGGATCGTTAATTCAATGAAAGGTCAGTCACCCAGGCGTGTCTAACCGATTTATAGGGCGTAGAACAAAAGGCAACATGAAGCGAGAATGTGTGTGTGAGTGTGACGAGGAATTGTAGACGGTAATACTTGCTTTCCATGTTACGCCGGATATTTATAGGCAAAAATTATATCCACTTTTGGTGTTCACTTGTGCACCTGAGGAAGAATTCTGCCAAGCGAATAACTGAATCACATACGAGTAATAACTGGCTGTTTATGTTGAATTAATTTAAGCCCATGTTTCAATTTTTGTATGTACTGCAAATCTCGGAAAAAACAAAAGATTATAACGGGAGACGGTTAGATCTCCTTAGGACATGAGAGCATCTTGGACAGTGTTGACAAATGATAATATGAATTTTAGAAAAAAGTTAATTTAGAATAAGTTAGGATATATATTGTTTTTCATAATTTTGATAATAGAAGGAAACGTCCGACCAACGAATTATGTATTCATTTGTTGTGGTTTGTTTGCTGTACTGAATGAAATGGACCAAGTTGGAAAATTATTATTCTGAAAATAAAAACCCTAATACGTGTAAAATTCTAGCCAGTAACTAATACAGATAGCTTTCAAGTAATCCCGATGAAAAAAAACACGATGTATTGTTGTCCACATAATAAAAAGATTGAATTTTTTCCACCATACTCTTCTATACGATATTATTCTTGTCATAACAAAATTTTCTTTCATGTTTATCTTATTATGAATCCATTTTATTAGCTCTCATAATATTTAAATCATGAATACATATTTTTTTTCATTTGTCTATTATATACGACGTTTTCCTTTCAATTAGATCAAGAACCCAAATATTTGAACATTCTGCTAGCTCAGGAAAGTTATGGAAGTCCGGCAGACCTGCATGCGTATTTAGTTTTGTAATTATGAAAGCGCGTACATTTTACTTGGATGTTTATTGCTGGCTAGTATTTGGGAGGTCCCGGGTTCGAACCCCGGGGTCGACTGATCTACCATGAGTTTTTCTCAGAGGTTTCTCGTGGCGTTGAGTAAGTCACTGCTTGTATACTTACAAGGCGAATGCTGGGCCTCTCAACCCTAGCCACATTTCCTATGTTACATCTCATCCATCCATAATGTACTTGTACATACAATTGTATCCTCTGATCTGGCTGAAGGAGTTCATCCCCATAACTCAAAGCGCGCATCCCTGACACATACTTCAGGGAGGAATGAAACATGCGGAATTTTTACTTGGATGCATTCATTCCGTGATGCGATCTAGATCCGTACTCTCAAGCACCGAGAGATGACTTCAATAACTCGCCATTTATGCTGGATTTAAACCACTGCAAGTCATCATAAACTTGAATCACTTCTGAGGGTAGAGCTTTCCATAGAAATGCGATTTGGTTTCCGATATATTGATCTTGTGGTTATTGAGAGAGAGAACGGCAAGTTGGTCTGCAATGAGTGAATTTGGCTCCTGGTGGAATAATTAAGGAATTGATTGAAAAAAATCTGCCATGACAATATCAGTAAAAGAGACATAAGTCGGAAACCTTCTTCCGATGTTCGAGTAATGTAGGTTAGCGGTTAATGACAGGTCGTCTATTAACCTCACTACTCTTTTTTGAATGAAGTCAATGTATTGACGCATAACTCCGAGCAGTAGAACAGTATTCCAATGCTTGACGAACTTGAGTCTAAAGAAGCAGCAATAGCTGCTTCAACGTAAACTAGTTTTAAGAATGAAAAGGACGACCGCTTTCATGCAGATGACTTGGCAGTGGTGGAAACGTGTTCCTGATAGGTTAAATTGGACACCAATTCCTTGGAGAGGCAGTTTACTGGTAAGCTTAATTATTTGGTTTCCTAATGATTATTGAGGATATATGAGAGAGGTTATTCTTGAAACATTGGTCGCTTTGGTCTTGATGAAATTATCTAAGATCTCTATTATGGAATCGGCTTGTTCAACATAATAGCCAGATGAAGATGCACTGATAGGAATCTTGTTGGTGGGTTGCATTTAGAGTTGTGCACAATTTACTATACCAACATCTATCAATTTTTCAAGAAATATAGTGAGTATAGTGTGGTAAATGACCATGAGTTTCAGTGGTTATCATGCATTTATATTTACTGGGTAATGTACACCATCTCATGAAAGTAGATGGTGGAACATACGCGAGTATTCCACATTCCCTTTATTATTATAATAAATGCTTTCACAGTGACTGTTTGAACTCACACCATATTAATTCTCAAGACATGTTTTCGCAAATAATTTCCTCTACAAACAACCAAGCTAGTTAGTCGAGTACTTATCGTACGCTGGCTAGTATTTGGGAGGTCTCGGGTTCTGGCCCCGGGGTCGACTGGTCTGCCATGAGTTTTTTTTCAGAGATTGCCTCATGGTAATGTGAGTCCCTGCTTGCAAACTTATAAGGCGAATGCTGGGCCAGTATTAATCCTCTGAACCCGACAAACACTTCCTGTGTTCCATAAATATCCCGTCTCCCCTATCCTTAATAAACTTGTACATACAAGTGTATCCTCTGATCTGACTGAAGGAGTTAATCCCAAACTCAAGCTGCCCGCCTCCCTGACACATACTTTAGGGAGGAATGAAACACGTGTGTTTCCTTTTTTCTACAAACAATTATTATTATAAGGACATAAAGAAAACTTGCCAACAATGTGAAGGTTTTAATTATCAAGAGGTCAAAACCGTACATATGTTGCTTTGTTACTAGAATATATATAATTCACACATTACGATGAATTTCAGTAAAACTATTATATAGAAACTACAATTTGTGAATAATACTTTAAATTGTTAAATGAAAGATGTAAGTAGCATAAGTTATCTTGAGATTTTGTATATATCAATCATACATAATTCATAAACCTACATGTAAATAATATTTGTAACCAAAATGTTGCTGGTGGTTGATACTATTAGAGTGGTTGAAGTCTTCAACAAAGCTCACATTTTTTGTTTTAGTGGAATTATGGGGATTGAATTAAT
>JARQZK010002967.1:177500-185000 GCA_030704885.1 Cynegetis impunctata | reverse complement strand
ATAAAAACTGGGCATTACATTGAAGAAATGATTTCACTTAGAGGACTATTGATAACTACTCGGTGCAATTGTCCTGAAAATGATGAAAAGCCTGTTTTACATATCACTACATCGATATTGGGATTGTTACAGTCCTGCTTCTTTACGTACGTTGACATCTTCAGCAGTTGAGGATAAAACTGCCTAGGGTCCATCCCAAGATTACATCACATGTTAAGCGGGAGGAAGGGTGCCAACAAACTGTACATCGTGCGACAAAAACGTTAGAGTCATTATATTCCTGACATCTCATTTATAAATCAAAAATTTTGAAATTCTCAAACAAAATATTACCAACTTCAAAAATATTATTATAGTATAAGAATATTGAATTTCTTTATGTTACATATTGGCCTGTGGCGTGGTATTCTCTATACTCAATTGTTTATATGATTCATTCAACCCTTGACTTTCCCTGAGCGATCGATGTGTTTTTAGTCCTATTTCCCCTGCAAATAATAGGCTATCCAAAGTTAGGGGATATCTATTATTCACGAGAGGCAATTTTGACTATTTTTCGACCCCCCGCTCTACCCTTATTGGTGAGATGTCGTGAGATTTTGCTCGACCACCTCACCCCACCCTAATATCACGTGAGATTTTTCAAAATGTATATTTGTCAATAAATGAGTGAATCTTATTTGCATTACATTTATTGAAAAAATAATTTGCATCTAATTTTTTTTAGACTAGTTAGGACTTGTATTAAGATTTCTAATAACTTAGCTTAGTATTACAGTGAAAAAATCGAACAATAAAATACTTAAACAGACGGAGACTCATGTATGGTCTCAAGAGTCACTACGTTATTAACTGTTAATGAATGCTAACAAATGATTTTTTCAAATTATTTGTCGAGACCACCCGCTCCCCCGAGTGAGGTATAATCTCGACCTACTCCCAGATGTAATTTTCATTCCTGTTTGCTATTAAAGCGTGGTTCTTCAGTACGCGATTCTCTTCCCGATTTTTCTTTCTAAATAATAACTTATTTCTTCTCCGATCGTGGGAAAAGTAACACTATTTTGACCTGTTTTCTATGCGCAAAGCTTAACATTCCAAAATAGTGGACAGTTGCTAAGCAATTAGAAAATAACAGTGCGGTAATATTCTTACCGCACTGCTGTAGCGTGCGGTAATGTTACAAATGGATTATTACAATAAAATGAAACAAAGTATGGTTTTAATTTTTATAATTGTTGTTAATATTTATATTTATTGTAACAGTTTGTACAATTTGTAAATTGTACTGGAGGACAACGAGAATTTATAGACGTTGAAGCTGCATGGCTAATTGTTTGGTTTATCTCGTTTCCATAATTTTCATTTGAAGTCGAGGCAGGGGTGTTGAACATTTTATTAGCCACTTCAACTTTATTTTTAAGTGATTCGTCAATATATTATTTCGCCACATTGGAAGATTTCCATCCTCCGTGGCACTTTAAAGGAAGAATATCGGCTCCAGCATCTACCAAATGTGTTGCCGATGATCTTCGGAATCAATGTCCTGTATATTTTCTGAACTTTCATTCGGACAAACTCATGTCGTCGACAGGCTCCTGCTATTTCAAATATTAGAGCTACCTAAAAAGTAATCAAAAATTTCGTATTTTATGTATTTCAAGTAATACTATTTTATCTACTTATATCTACGTACTTTGGTCGATAAAAATATGTCATCTAGAGCCTCTAAAATGAATTTCTGAACTTGTTCCTGGGTTAAAACTTTGGATTTTTTCGGTTTCTACCCTGTAGCTTGACGTTTTAAAAATGCTCCCAGTTTTTGGTACTTGTCAATATTAATATTATTTTTGAAAGACAAAGTTGATCGAAGCATGGAATAATGTATCCACAACGTCAAAGATTTCATTGTTTTAGCCGATTCAGTAACATACGCCATCAGTACATTCTCAGAAAAGGATACACTGTTCTTTTTTCTGTAAAACTCCATGAAGAGTTGGTACGCAAGTTCATACTTCTCTCTGGATTTCGCCGGAAGTAAATTAAGTGAAGCCGCTTTCGCGGGTTCTACTAGTTCAGGAGGCGTGCAAGGTAACAAATAATCACTATCAGTTTTCGTGTTTACTAATTCTTTCTTAATTCCTTATAAAATACAACGAATCAAACAAAACCGGCTTTAAAATTATTTTACTTTTGTCATAACAAAGTAATTTCCATAGTTACCACTTCTATATTTCAATATGAACATAGAGAAACCTATTTAAACATACTTGATTACATCTTGAATGATATATTTTTTAATTGATTTTTAAATGTAAATCAACGATCGAAGAAAAAATAGTATGTATAATTCGTGGGAAAAGCATATTCCCAAACTCCTGTGTTACCAAGTCTGGTAACACAGGAGTTTGGGAATATGCTTTTCCCACGAATTATACATACTATTTTTTCTTCGTCGCTACGCTCCTCGTCTGGTAATTATCACAGTCGTTTGGGAATATTATACTTTTCCCACTAATTATACATTATACTATTCTAATTTTTAATTCAGTTTGCTATTAAAGGGTGTTTTTTTGATTTGTTTCCATTTGAATCGCATCTCGACACGATGCACTTCGCGCGAAAAAAACTACCTTAGTGACGGAACTCTGCTGCTTACGTGTTTTTTTAGTTCTACTATCATTTTTTAATTCATCTAATAATCTTAGAAGAGTACAACAATGGATTTAGCTAGTATTTACCTCGAACAATATGAAGCATACACGGATTCAGAGACTATGGACATAAATTATTAAACTTTGTATCGTTAATATGATGTGAAAAGTTATGTAACTATCCTAAAATCTTTGATTTCCTGTTGATTTTTAGGATCAATTCGATTTTGTTAAAAGGAACGCACACATTTCTGCCCACATATCGCCTTCCTAATGACGGTTCCGCGTCATATCCAATTTCGAAGGAACAAAGGGCACATCAATTTTACCCACGTGATAGGCAGAACGATATTCCGGACCGGGTCCGGGAACGATTAATCCTAATCAAAGTTGGCTTGTACCGCGCGACGGAGTAACAAAAGACGGAAGACGCGCGCGCGCGTTCGCCATTCGAACATTTTCAAACTGTGTATAACTTATTAGCTAGTAAATTGTCGGTATGAGTATGTGTAAACATGTGTTTTTTTCGTGAAACAAAAGCCGAGCAGTTTGCGCACTTTCATATATCTCTGACAGGACCGAGAGCATTGTGCGCTACCTACGCCAGACAGGACTGGAGTTGCCAATTTTTTACTGAACACCTCGCTAGTTATTCGGTTCGGACAATTCTTGTACGAAATGTTGTCGTTTATTTTGTAAAGTTGAAATTTTTTTTCCCTGTAAGCCAATCATTACGATATTTACTTGATTTCGTTTCGCGGGAATTATGACAATGACAATTTATGTCGTCTATCATTGAGTTACTCTATATACATATATATTTATATATATATATATATATATATATATATATATATATATATATATATATATATATATATATATATATATATATATATATATATATATATATATATATATATATATATATATATATATATATATATATATATATATATATATATATATATATATATATATATATATATATATATATATATAATTTCGTAAGTAACTGCTGAAAATTTTTAATATTAATTATAGCTGGGCAGTCGGTAAAGAGTTATGATCTAAACAACCAAATTCATTTCAGTCGACGTTTCGACTATTTATTAAGTCTTCCTCAGGACATCTAAAATTTTCAAAAATGACAATCAATGCACTTTGAAGCAGTTCTTCTTATAGATAACAAGAAGGATTACATGTACACAACAGTTTCAGACCTCCAGAGTCATGATCAACAAATTATAAGGAATAAACAAAACTAACTCATTCAAAGCCGAAACAAGTTCAAATAAAAAGGGTGTCAAATATCGACTTAATGGTAAACGTTATGAGCCCTACAAACTGTTTGTAAGTACTTGATTCATTTTTAACCATTGTTTTAAAATTCAGTCAGTATTGTACCTATAGCGTTTAGTTGATATTTCAAACCCTTTTTATTTCTGAATTTTAACTTCATTTACGTTATTTTAAATTGTTTCGGTTTTAGATGAGTTAATTTTTTTTTATTCCTTATAATTTGTTGATCATGACGCTGGAGGTCTAAATTTGTTGTGAATATGTAATTTTGTTTTTCATTTACAAGACGCACTGTTCTAAAGTGCATTTATCGTCATCTTTGAAAATCGTAGATATCCTGAGGAAGACTCAATAAGGAGTCGATATATATATATATATGTATATATATATATATATATATATGTATATATATTAATATCTCTATATTTATATATATATATATATATATATATATTATTCTATATATGTATAATATATATATATATATATATATATATATATAATATATATTATATATATATATATATATATATATATATATATATATAATATATATATATGGTAAAATCCCTATGTGAGTTAATATTTAATAAGTTAAGAATGAAAAAACACAACTCTCACAACTCCAAAGGTTTTTAAATGTTTATTAACAAAATAAACATTTAAAACCTTTGGAGTTGTGAGAGTTGTGTTTTTTCATTCCTAATTTATATATATATATATATATATATATATATATATATATATATATATATATATATATATATATATATATATATATATATATATATATATATATATATATATTATATATATATATATATATATATATATATATATATATATATATAATATATATATATATATATATATATTATATATATATATATATATATATATATATATATATATATATATATATATATAAGCACATATCTATATGCAAGGCAAGATATGTCCTGGGACACCCGGTTTGAATGAATTTCCTATAGCTATGAATTATTTATTGAATAGCAATGAAGGAATGGTAATAATTAATAACTTTTTGTTAAAAAATTAACTAATTATGAACTCAATCAGTACATTCAATTTCAGTATATTTTGATGCACATGTTTGCGATTCTATTTTATGCAGTATATTAATATAATATATCAAGTGTCTCGAAAAAACTGCATCGCTTCTGGTATTGTATATTGTTGCAGATTTTGCTGGATCATTGTTCGAATTCATTCAAAAGAAGTTGTAACAAAAGCTGCGTATTTTTATCACTAAAGTTGATATCGAAAGAAAAAATTTTTTGTATGAACAAATATTAAAAATTTTGAAAAACTTGTTTCGTTTAATTATTCATAGTAGATTATTTTTTGAAATAAAATAGTTATTTTTCTCCGATCGTGGGAAAAGTGACACTATTTTGACCTGTTTTCTATGCGAAAAGCTCAACATTCCAGAATAGTGGTCAGTTGCTAAGCAATTAGAAAATAACAGTGCGGTAATATTCTTACCGCACAGCTGTAGCGTGCGGTAATGTAACAAAAGGATTATTACATTAAAATGAAACAAAGTATGTTTTTAATTTTTATAATTGTTGTTAATATTTACATTTTTTGTATCCTGTAGCTTGACGTTTTAAAACTGCTCTCAGTTTTTGGTACTGGGCAATATTAATATTATTTTTAAAAGACAAAGTTGATTGAAGCATGGAATAATGTGCCCACAACGTCGAAGATTTCATTGTGTTAGCCAATTCAGCTACATACGCCATCAGTACATTCTCAGAAAAGGATACACTGTTGTTTTTTCTACAAAAATTCATGAAGCGTTGGTACGCAAGTTCATACTTCTCTCTGGATTTCGCCGGAAGTAAATTAAGTGAAGCCCCGTTCGCGGCTTCTACTAGTTCAGGAGTCGTGCAAGACAACAAATAATCACTATCAGTGTTCATGTTTATTTTACTTTTGTCATAACAGAGTAATTTCCATGGTTACTACTTCTATATTTCAATATGAACATAGAGAAACCTATTTAAACTTACTTGATTACATCTTGGATGAAATATTTTTTAATTAATTAATTTTTTTAATGTAAATCAACGATCGGAGAAAAAATAGTATGTATAATTCGTGGGAAAAGCATATTCCCAAACTCCTGTGTTACCAGACTCGTCGCTACGCTCCTCGTCTGGTAATTATCACAGTCGTTTGGGAATATTATGCTTTTCCCACTAATTATACAATATACTATTTCCTAACAAGTGCGGAAAGTGATACTTTCCCGCACGCGACTGCAGTTGACCCGAACGACGCGGAAAGGAGTGCGGGAAAGACACTTTACGCATGAGTTAGGAACATTATTTTTTCTACGACCGTATATACAAAAAAGTATACCAACTCATTTTTCAAAAATTATTTTATTCCAACAGACATATAATATACAAAACTTCAGCTAAAAACCACTAATTATTATAAATATTATTATTGAAAACACAATTTGTTGCATTCTGTAGACTAGTAAGAATTGCTGGTCCAGTGGAGTTATTTGGTTTCAACTGGAAGGTAGATGACGTCGATGAGGATGGAATCGGTTGAAGGTCGCATAAAGATAACGATGACGGTGACGGCAACGGTTTTAAGTCATTTGTAGTACAGAGAATTTTATTTGATATAATATATATAATATATATATAATATAATATATAATATAACTTTATTTGATATATTATTTTTTCTACAAGCGCTTATACGAGATCGATTATATTTCAACTTACAGATCAATTTGATATATTCAAATAATTTGATACTAATGACATATTATGTTAATTCACATGTCGTTTCTATAGTAACGTCGTCGGTGGCGTTCGGTGCATAGAGACATATACTTATTCAGTTTATTCTTTAATAAAAGCGTGCGGGAAAAATCCCCGCTATTCCATTCCCGCACTAGTGCGGGACAGTGACACTTTCAAAACTAAAATGCGTGCGGGAAAGTGGGTTAAAACGCACGGTCGTAGAAAAATCAATTTTCCACTTGAAAATCATTAGTAATCTATAATAACACCGATATTATACTCATATCTTTATATTTATATGTAGTATCTTAATGAAATTCACAAACGCTGGTACCTAATTTACTTCACCATTGTTATCCTCAACTTCAATTTTCACAATTCTTTCTTCATAAGAAAAATGACTTACTATAATAACGTCTGATATTAATTAAACGAATAAGAGAGGTCATGAGTATTATGACTCACACGGCTTGCTAAACTGATATGCATATATGAATACAGTTGACGCGCATGCCTAGCAATGTTGCCACGAAGGTTACACATTTATTATTCTAGCTTTCATGCGCTAATTGTCAGGAGTGTAAGGTACGATAAGGAACTTGGTTTCAATAAATTATTCCGTATTTATGACATATTTCAAAACAGCAGATGAATGTTCAGTATATAATTTTATCGCTATATACTTAGTACTTTTAGTAATGAGCCGAAAAATATTTCGAAGTTAATTTTATGAATAAAAGAACACAGAAGCAGTC
>JARQZK010002967.1:157500-172500 GCA_030704885.1 Cynegetis impunctata | reverse complement strand
CAATGAATTAGTAGTATCTGAAAAAAGAAATGAAATGAGATTAGTAAATAATAAGTTGGAAAATGGTGAAAAAATAAAATTATACAATATATCGTGTATATTGTATAATTTAAATTTTATTTTTTCACCATTCTCCAACTTATTATTTACTAATCTCATTTCATTTCTTTTTTCAGATACTACTAATTCATTGAATTAAATTTTATCAGCTATTTTCTTTTCTTGCCATTTACTAATCAAATCCTTTTTTTTTCTTTTATTTTTGTTTCAGATATATATTTTTATAGACAATGGAAGTCCAGAATTCCACAAATACAGAAGAAACATTGTCGAAACCATTCAGTCAACTTTTTAATAAAATCGAGTTTTTTGAGATTCAACAAGCCTGTTATTGCTAATGATTATCAAGAGATTAGAAATAGTTCACAGGCAACAACAATTCGAATAAATAATATATATATATATATATATATATATATATATATATATATATATATATATTTATAAATATATATATATATATATATATATATATATATATATATAATATATATATATATATATATATATATATATAATATATATATATAATAAATATATATATATATATTATATATATATATATATATATATATATATATATATATATATATATATATATATATATATATATATATTATATATATATATATATATCGATATATATATATATATATATATATATATATATATATATATTCCGTGGTGAATATTGGCATCTGCATCGGCGCCCATCGAAATAAATGAGCAGAAATTCTGTATCTGGGGTTGTTTTCGAGGCCGCCATTTTAACGTAGATATTTGGTAGTTCTTCGTGATTTTTTAAGAGCTCCACAGCTTCTGCAGGTTAAGTTAAATGGTTGAAATTCGGTACGTGGATTGAGTTCATGTTGAAATACGATCTTTGTGGGTTTCAACTTTCAACTCTTTTCCTTAACCGCCCTGTTTTGCGCGGGTATTATTCTGTTCTCTGCATCTCGACCTGCTTCATTCTCAGTACGCGATGCACTCCCCGAATTTTTTTTTTTAATAGAATAAATTATTATTCAATTTGCTGTAAAAACGTTGTTTTCCAAATTATAATTTATGACGTGAATCGCATCTAGACGCGACGCGCAAAATATGATCTTTAGGGACGGAGCTCTGCTGCTCATGCGTTTTTTTCGTCGAAAGTTATTATAGCTGAATGAGTCTATATCACTTATGTAAATAGTAATATCTGCCTTATAAATTTGGAATTTATTAAACATACCATTCCAGACCGAACGTTGTGTATATAGCACAAATAGGGCGGTCCTATTCAAAAGATTCGAAGAAAATGTAGCGTCATAAATCATTCTGAGAATTACCAAGAAATTAACAACTGCTGACAGCGGGCCCTTTCTGAAATTTGGTTCATTTTCCTCAATATTTACGTTTTTCTGATAACATTCTTCCGATAGGTCCCTAAAAACGGAGAAAAAGATATTGTTTTCGACTTTAATCCTCCGTTAGTCGCGTATGTATCCAGGAGATACATGGTCGCCTTTTCTACAAATATTTTTGAAACTCCTGGTGTCATCATGTTGAATTGTGCTGTATACTTCAAACATATTCTGAGAAGCTTCTCAAATGGAAAAAGCGGATGCTTGTTTTATTATTTTTTTATCATCATAAAAACCCAAAAGGATCGGGCATGTACCTGGCAGATACAGCGCGATAATGCGTGTTACAAACTGATTCATTTTAGTTTATTAGGTCTTTTCGTAAGATTCGTCCGTATAAGTTGTTCTAACTAATCAAAAACTGTGACTTAGTGTCATTTTTGTTACCTTTCACTATGAGTACAAAATATATTTTTCTAAAGTGCAAGATGTTGAAGAACTACATCGTCTAATGTTTGAAGATGATGAAATCAATCTAGATGTACATATTGAAGAGTTTGATGAATATAATGAGTCAGATTCTGGAGAACAAGTTGAAACAAGGTCTGTAGATCCAGAAACCGATTATGAAATCAGTGATGATGGATACTCTGTGGAATCACAACAAGAGGACAATAATTTTTTCCATATGTAAACTGAATGTTTTATAAAACTCAAAATAAGTACCGATTGGAAATTTGCTATATGCAAAGATTGAAAAAAGTATTTTTTTCTGTTTCAAAAACTCGTACTCATAACACTTTTATACAGTTAACTGGTGTAGTAGGACCGGCTGCCAGAAATGCAAAAACAGAACTGGATTTTTGGAATTGAATTCTTTTAAGAAGTTATTCTCAATTCATTAGTGCAGTATACAAATTAACACAATTAGCCAATTTTCACTAATTAATCGATCCTTTTATTTCATGTAGTTAGAAGAAATAAGTTTGTTTTTGATTGCATAATTTTTGCTTTTTAATTTGAACACCTATACAATTGTGAAAAAACTTATTTTCAAAAATAAATATAAAATTCAATAAATCTATATCAAAAATGGCTATTAGTAGATGAAGCCACGAAGAAGTACGGTTTGCAAATGTTTTGAAAGTAAATTTTATTAAGATATTCTCATTTGTTAATTGAAAAAACAGGGTAAATATGTATATGTATTTGAGAGATACAAGGAGACTAACGAAGGGTTAAATAAAACATTGTATTAAAAAAATTTAAAATGACAATATGATTTAACCATTACTCAAAACTATTACAATATTTTTTTTGTTATCTTAAGCGAATTATCTCATAAAATTAACAATTAACTGTTCATGATTCTTCTCAACAGAATATTATATTCTCAGGAAAATATTCACTTGCAATTTCATATCAATATTACGGAATATTATTAATAATAAGTAGGTATTTAAAGGTAGTATTTAGTCAATGCTCATTGCGGCTGTTGTAATTGAATAAATACACTACTAATTAGAATATTTGGTTTTTGTTGAGAGGAAATATGCAGACCGTGTGAAATGGAAAATAGTTGAAAGAATACCAAGATTGTATCGATATGTATTCATTTTTAATGTATTTATTTTAATGAATGAGTGACTGAGAAGAATCCAGGGTCTGGAGTAGTTTTACAAGTTTCATAAAATTTCGAATAGTATCCTCTTTTTATACTTATTTTATCCCATACATTTCAGAGCTCCTAAACCACGATTTTCAAATAATTTCTCATTTCTGACATAAACATATATATATATATATATATATATATATATATATATATATATATATATATATATATATATATATATATATATATATATTTGTATATATATTTTATATATATATATATTATATATAATATATATATATATATATATATATATATATATATATATATATATATATTATATAAATATATATATATATATATATATATATATATATATATAATATATATATATATATATATATATATATATATATATATATATATATATATAAATATATAAATATATATATATATATATATATATATATATATATATATATATATATATATATATATATATATTAGATCTCTTGATAATTATCAGCAATAACAGGCTTGTTGAATCTTAAAAAACGTTTTAATATAATCGAGTTTTTTAAGATTCAACAAGCCTGTTATTGCTAATAATTATCAAGAGATTAGAAATAGTTCACAGGCAACAAGAATGCGAATAAATAAATAAATATTGCAAGCTAAAAATATGGCAATGATCCCAAATATTTTCAAGAATGTGGAACAACAGCACGGGCAACAAGCAGTTATTATTTTGAAAAATGTTTGTTCACTCAACAAGAAGATTACCAATCTGAAGTCAAGAAGAATTTTTTTACTGCGTTGCAAGCATGAAAATCTGTGTCCTACATTTCTTAAGCTGAGAGTTTCACACATTGTTCTAGATTGTGAGTACCTTCTTAGGAGATTTGAAATTCTAAATAAAAATTTCATTAAAAAAACACTCAATTTAATAATTACCGACACTATTGAAAATATCAACATTTTAACGAAACGAATAAATACTCTAACAAACACATTACAACAAATACTTCCTAATGAAATTTTACTTAATTTTTTACAACATGAAGAAATTAAAAACAATAACCTAAGTAAAATTAATAAAAACAGACACATCAAAAAATTGAACAAACTAATATCTAACGAATCACCACAAACAATAGTAGAAGCAACATCACATGAAAATAGTGTAATTAATACCACTACCACTGTTTTACCTTTTTTCGTCGAAGAAACATTAAATTTAGACCCCAAACACTCTATAGAAATTGATAATATCAAACAAATACCAATCAATAATATTATAGCTAACAAAGAAAAAGGTATTTCAAATTTATGTCCTGAAAATCAAAATTCCATTAGACAAAAACTAGCACAAACTATAAAAACTCACCACAATAAATGCTAAAATGAAAAACAAACATTACGTAATACACAAATTATCAAAAACTTATATCAAAGCAAACAATTCATCAAATCTAATCAACAACTAACAATACCTAAATCAGACAAAGGAAACAAAACAGTTATACTAGAAAAAAATACATACAAACAAAAAATTTTTGCAATGCTTAGTGATTCATCTACATATAAACAAATTAAAAAAGATTTAACTAAGACTCTGCAAAATGAAAGTAACAAATTGTTTAAAACATGGCAACAAAAAAATTTCATTTCTCCACAAAAATCAGAAGAATTAATTCGACAAAACGCCTTCCACCTAAATTTTATGGTCTTCCTAAAATACATTAAGAAAACATACCATTAAGACCTATTGTCTCTTATATTCAATCACCTCTATATAATCTTTCTAAATTTCTTTCTTCAATATTGAAAAATATAGTAAATCAAAATCCTTATTATATCAAAAATTCTCTCGATCTAGTAGACCATCTTAAAACTTTGAAAATACCTAACAATTACAAATTTTTCTCATTAGATGTTGTTTCTCTTTATACCAATATTCCAAATTCTTTGGTTCCAATAATAATTAATGACAAATGGAATATTATCAAAAATTATACAAATATTACTAAAACCTATTTTATAGAAGCAATTCAATTTGCACTTGGTACAAACTATTTTCAATATGAAAATAACTTCTACCAACAAAATGATGGTGTAGCAATGGGAAGTCCTATTTCCAGTGTTATAGCTCAATTAGTTTTAAAATATTTAGAAGAAAATGTATTAAATAATTCGAATGAACGAATTATAACTTTTAAAAGGTATGTTGATGATTGCCTTATAATAACATCAGAAGATTTTATTGATGATATTCTCAAAAAATTCAACGACTTCAATAGAAAATTACAATTTACTCTAGAAAAAGAAACGAACAATACATTAAATTTTCTTGATATTACTCTCATACACAAAAACAATGAAATTATCACAAAATGGCATAGAAAAGAAATTTTTTCACAAAGAACATTGAACTACAACAGTACACATCATTTGTCACAAAAAAAGAGTTTAATAATCGGATATATAGACAAAGCACTTCAACTTATTTCACCTACACACATACATGAAACATTACAAGATGTCCATAAATTACTCATAAAAAACGATTACCCAATAAAACTTATACAGAAAATCACTAAAAATAGAATTCATAAACTTTACAACACATTAGAAACATCAAAAAAAGAAAATATTAACAAAAAATATTCCTCTTCCATATATTCCTCATTTAAGTAATAGAATTTCACAAATTTTAAATCCACACGATATTAAAGTAGCCCATACCGCACAAAATCAAATAAAACAAATATATTCTAAATTAAAAAGTAAAACACCTCTTCTGCAAAAATCTCATGTTGTTTATAGTATACCCTGTAATAATTGTAATAAATCATATATAGGACAAACTTTTCAAAATTTAGAAGAAAGATTAAAAGCACAGAAATTTACCAGAACACAAACCACAGCACTAATCAAACATAAAAACAATGAGAATCATACTTTCAACTTTAATAGCACAAAAATTTTAGAAATAGAAAAAGATTAAAAACGCAGAGAAATTTTAGAAATGTTACATATTCAAAAAAATTTTAATGAAGTCGTAAATGATAGAACAGATATCAAACGTTTGAGTTAAATATACGCAGATTTAATTCTTTAATTTTTCTAAGAAACAATATAAATCAAAACAAAATAATTCAACAAACAAACTCTAACCATAACAACTCATCTTTTCAGACAAAATGTAAACATCTAGAATTTTCAATTTTTCTAAAAAGAAAGTATAGTTTAGAACATGTGATCTCCAAAATCACAAGTAATGTCTTTTTAAAGACAACAATCGAATATTTTAAACCTATTTTGTACATTACGTGGGTGAAGGTTTCTGTGGTTCCCTTCCCATCTAATATCAACAGACCTGTCTGTTGATATTGGACTAAATAGCACGTAATTAATAACTGAAGACGGCCACAGCCGCAATGAGAAATATTTGAAAAAAAAGATAAATAGAACCCTATTCTTTGACTCTACAAAATCAAAATAATTTTGGACCTATTTCGAACATTACGTGGGTAAAGGTTTCTGTGGTTTTCCTTACCATCTAATAATAACTGATTTGACTGTTAATATTGGACTGAATAGCACGTAATAAATAACAAAGAACGGCCAGAGCCGAAAAATTTTAGTGAAACATAGTAGTCTTTTTCTATTCAAATTTTTCAAATCAATAAATGTCAAAGAAATTTCAATTTTTTCAAAAGTTTTGATAAAGCCACGAATGTCGTGGCGAAACGTCAACTTTTTAATAAAATCGAGTGTTTTAAGATTCAACAAGCCTGTTATTGCTAATAATTATCAAGAGATTAGAAATAGTTCACATGCAACAACAATTCGAATAAATAATTATATATATATATATATATATATATATATATATATATATATATATATATATATATATATATATATATATATATATATATATATATATATATATATACTTTCCTTCCCGGTACATATTGACATCTCCATCGGCTCCCATCTAGCTGAAATTTGATACCTGGGATTGTTTCCATTGCAGGACGAAAGTATCAATTTGGATGAATTTCTGCAAACGTAGATATTTCTAATTTTCATATAAATATCCTTTCATATGCATCTCCAGCTGTTCGTATCGCACCCAAAGAGCTGAAATATTTGTATTTAGGATTGCTTTCATTGCAGAACGAAACTATCAAAATTTGGATACATTTTTCCAACCGCCGCCATTTTTACGTAGATAATTATTGTTTTTCAGTGGTTTTTGGAAATCTGCGAAACTCCACAGCTTCTGCAATTTGAGTTAGAGGGTTCAAACTTGGTACGTAGATTGAATTAATGTTGAGGAAGTGCATGATTGGAGGGGAATATTTTCCTCAAACGCGCTGCCCCGCGCGGAGGCTGTCTCGTTCAAATCGCTTCTTGGCCAGTGCATTAGTACACGATGCACTTCTCGAAATTTTTTTTTACAATAGAGGGTTGAAATTTCGTACATAGATTAAGTTAATATTGAGTTACGTTCTTTTGTTGGTTTCAAATTTTTTCCTTAACCACTATGCACTTCGCAAATTTTTTTTTTATAAAATAGATTATTTTCAACTTTTCAATTCGATGCAATGCATTTCTCGCGCAAAATAGTGGTGGATCTCTGCTGCTCACGAGTTTTTTATTATTGCACTAACGAAGAAGAAGGTTTAAGGACTTTGGTGATAATTTGATGAAGATTCAGGTCTATCGAGAATCATTTTTTATTTTATTACTGTTTTCTTAAAATTAAATGATTTATTCGATATTTTCACATTAAACACATCACATAAACTCGATTCAAAGCAATAATATTCCAAAGATCAAGAAATGGAATAACTGAATATTTTTGTACTAAACTAATATATATATATATATATATATATATATATATATATATATATATATATATATATATATATATATATATATATATATATATATATTCACCCACGTAATGTACAAAATAGGTTTAAAATATTTGATTGTTGTCTTTTAAAAAGACATTACTTGTAATTTTGGAGATCACATGTTCTAAACTATACTTTCTTTTTAGAAAAATTGAAGATTCTAGATGTTTAGATTTTATCTAAGAAGATGAGTTGTTATGGTTAGAGTTTGTTTGTTTTGATTTGTGTTGTTTCTTAGAAAAATTAAAGAATTAAATCTGCGTATATTGAACTCAAATGTTTGATATCTGTTCTATCATTTACGACTTTATTTAAATTTTTTTGAATATGTAACATTTCTAAAATTTCTCTGCGTTTTTGATCTTTTTCTATTTCTAAAATTTTCGTGCTATTAAAGTTGAAAGTATGATTCTCATTGTTTTTATGTTTTATTAGTGCTGTGGTTTGTGTTTTGGTATATTTGTGTGCTTTTAGTCTTTCTTCTAAATTCTGAAAAGTTTGTCCTATATATGATTTATTACAATTATTACAGGGTATACTATAAACAACATGAGATTTTTGCAGAAGAGGTGTTTTACTTTTTAATTTAGACTATATTTGTTTTATTTGATTTTGTTCAGTGTGGGCTACTTTAACATCGTGTGGATTTAAAATTTGTGGAATTTTATTACTTAAATCAGGAATATATGGGAGAGGAATATATTTTTTGTTAATATTTTCTTTTTTTGATGTTTCTAATGTGTTGTAAAGTTTATATGAATTCTATTTTCAGTTATTTTCTGTATAAGTTTTATTGGGTAATCGTTTTTTATGAGTAATTTATGGAAATCTTGTAATATTTCATGTCTGTGTGTTCGTGAAGTAAGTTGAAGTGCTTTGTCTATATATCCGATTATTAAACTCTTTTTTTGTGACAAATGATGTGTACTGTTGTAGTTCAATGTTCATTGTGAAAAAATTTCTTTTTTATACCATTTTGTGATAATTTCATTGTTTTTGTGTATGAGAGTAATAGCAAGAAAATTTTATGTATTGTTCGGTTCTTTTTCTATATTGAAGAAAGAAATTTAAAAAGATTATATAGGGGTGATTGAATAAAAGAGACAATAGGTCTTAAAGGTATGTTTTCTTTATGTATTTTAGGCAGACCATAAAATATAGGTGAAAGGCTGTTGTGTCGAATTAATTCTTTTGATGTTTGTGGAGAAATGAAATTTATTTGTTGCCATGTTTTAAACAATTTATTACTTTCATTTTGCAGAGTCTTAGTTAAATCTTTTTTAATTTGTTTATATGTAGATGAATCACTAAGCATTGCAGTAATTTTTTGTTTGTATGTATTAGTTTCTAGTATAACTGTTTTGTTTCCTTTGTCTGATTTAGTTATTGTTAGTTGTGGATTAGATTTGATGAATTGTTTGGTTTGATATAAGTTTTTGATAGTTTGTGTATTATGTAATGTTTGTTTTTCATTTTTGTATTTATTGTGATGAGTTTTTATTGTTTGTGCTACTTTTTGTCTAATGGAATTTCGATTTTCAGGACATAAATTTGAAAATTTGAAATACCTTATTCTATGTTAGCTATAATATTATTAATTCGTATTTGTTTGATATTATTAATTTCTATAGAGTGTTTGGGGTCTAAATTCAATATATATATATATATATATATATATATATATATATATATATATATATATATATATATATATATATATATATATGTAGATATATAATAATATATATATATATATATATATATATATATATATATATATATATATATATATATATATATATATATAATCTTCTGATAATTATTAGCAATAACAGGCTTTATCAAAAGTTTTGATAAAGTCACGAATGTCGTGGCGAAACGTCAACTATTTAATAAAATCGAGTTTTTTGAGATCCAACAAGCCTGTTATTGCTGATAGTTATCAAAAGATTAGAAATAGTTCACAGGCAACAACAATTCGAATGAATAATTATATATATATATATATATATATATATATATATATATATATATATATATATAAGTATATATATATATATATATATATATATATATATATATATATATATATATATATATATATATCTTGTTTTTCTTCAAGTCATCGTCCCGGTTCGTGGCGCGTTAATCGGGAATATAAAAGAAGCTACATAAGAAGCGCACTTTCTCGCTTGAGCAAGTGACTGGGAAGATTCAAAGGTCTGCAGTAACAGTTTTTTCTTCAAGTGATATCGTTCCGTTTCGGGACGCGAGCATATTCGAGACTACAGTCCCATTATAAGCGTAACAATTTTCACTGCCCTTATCTCGAAATATTCAGATCAGAATGCGGGTTCGCGGAATCCGATAAAGTCTCGCATTAAGTACCGTTGATCTTTCGACTCGGACCGTCCGATAATTTCCGTCGTTCGATGTTCGAATTTTTCCCATTATCGCCGAATCTGAATTCGAGACCGGCCGCGGCTTATCGATGCCTCTTGCAATGTAAGAAACGAGGTGCATTTATGATGGATATCTGCCAATATAATTAGGCCCGTTTTTATTCGTGGGGAGGAAGAGGGGGTACCTTTAAATGGCCCCGACCGGGACGTGAGAAGTCCACGGGAATGTCGCAGAGGCGGAGACGGCCGCAGGACTTAGGCGTAGGACAGCCGGACCACAGGGTTTGCATATTGACCTAATATGTGTGGTCTAGATGTTGACATTGCCTTATTCGCACTAAATAAGATGACTACGGAAAATCTGCTATAAATCTACTCTTTACTTCAATCAGTGCAAATATATCTTATCATTACGCAATTGTACTACATCTTGCGTCTTTAGAAAGACTTGAAATGTAACCTGGATGTTCTAAAAACTAAACGTTCTTTAAAACATGCTTCAAACGTATTATAAACATCTTATACTCACAGAAGATAACATGTTTGAAATATTGCTGAATCTTCCACGAAATTCTTCAAATATTCAAAATTTTCTTGCAAATATTCGACATTATATTTCAGATGCATATTTTTGGGGTAGCAGTAGTGTTTTAGTTATGGGTTTCTGAAGATCTTTCGAAATGATCGTCTTATTGATCAGTTTCAGTAAGAGATTTTTATAAGACTTTGTTGTATCATAAAATCCTAATTGAATGTTTATATATAAAATAAACATCTCCAAGACGTGCGCAAATGGCCATTCTATAAACATCCAAGAAAATTCATCCAAATCATTTGCGCTTTAGGATATCAAGAAGTGGTTTGAAAGAAAAACAGTTATCTTTTCTCGTGGTCTTGATGCAAAAAATCTTCTAGTAATCTACTGATAACCTTGACATACTTTCACAACGTGTTATAGACATCTATACATATATCTCATTGGAATGTTGAAATTCAGTTAATATTTAAGAATATTCGACAGCATATCAGAGATGAATATTCAGGTGAACACATATGTGATATATATTTTTGAAAGAAATTTCTTTCGATTCATATATTTAACTCAAAAATATTCATGAAATAACTTCACCAGACCATAAGACAGCGATAAAATTTTGTACATCCCAATGTAATATTCCTATTGACGGACATCCTACAAACAAAAAAGTACATCCACAAAGAGCTTAATTTGAGTTCAAATATACAAAGTACCTTGAAGATATTCAAGGAATAAACCGTAAGACAACTGAAAAATGTAGACGGGTTTCCATTGTAAATGAAGCAAAAAGATTTGAGAACAGATTCAATTAATGATAACAGATTAACAGTGCCAATTCGACAGTTTCTGTGAAAAAATTACAGGAAAATTCGGTAATTAACTTCGTTTTTGATTCTGATGTAATTTCAGTTTGTATTACTGTGGCAATCGCTCTCGCACCCGGCTGGTCACGTACGCTACTGGCGTGCAGGACCATAAACCGGCCCGAATATTTGTCAACATTCGTTTATCAGTCGGTAACATTAGTATGCCCATCGTCGGTTCATTTAGGGTGTGCAAAAACGCCGACACCGCGCGACGCGACATACGGCAAAGCAGATATCTGCTTCCTCGCTCCTGCTCCCCTCGCGCCGCAACCCTGATCCGCTGAACCGCTAGAATCACGTGGCCTATGGAGCGGACCGCGCGGTCTTGGACGCGTTTTTTGTGCGCTGCTTTTGCGAATTTTTTTGGGCGGGTTCCCCTCGTTCAGGAACGCAGCCCGTTCTGCTTTTGGCAACTAATTATCAGAAGTTTCAGTGGTGCGTCTCGCATTGTTCGGTCGGGTTCACATGCCGGTTAACAACCGAGGAAATGGGCATTTGGGCACATGGTCGCCGATCGAAATATTGCAACTATTTTTCGAATATTTCGAGCTGACATTTGATTTCGTCCAAAATTCGTTGAGGAAACCACAGTCAAAATATATATATATATATATATATATATATATATATATATATATATATATATATATATATATATATATATATATATATATATATATATATATATATATATATATATATATATATATATATATATATATATATGACAGAGACCTTGTGTTAAATGACTGACTTACATAGAATCAACGTAAAACTAAAACTATTGATGATTAATATATGAAAATTTTAGTGTACAAATTGTAACCTTGATTTTTTCATATTTTTTGCTATTCCTGACGTCTAAGACAATGAATTGAGTCACAGTTAAGGGGGACGTAGTGGTCAACAAATTGTGACATCATGTGACAAAGGTGGGCAAAGCTTTATGAAGTGTATGAACTTATCATCAATCTAAACATCAACCCAACGAAAATTTAAAGATATTAGAAGTTTTTGAATTATATTTAAAGGTTTAAATTTTTTTTAGGTTACTTTTTGGCACCTGGCGGCCGCACGAGTTCACGATCACTGTACCTTGTCGCGTGTCGGTTGCCTTTGACATATGCCGAAAGGCTAATGCCCCTTTTGAAGTTTTTGCCCCCTAAAACAGAAGCCGCCGCCGCCGTGATTTCGCCAATGTCAATTTTTTCTTTCGTTCACATAGCAGTGGACTCTCGCTGAGTGATGTGTTTTTCCTATTTTCATCAATATTTTGGGATTTTCTATTCATCTAATAAATTTTTAATATATTTATATATTTTATATATATATATATATATATATATATATATATATATATATATATATATATATATATATATATATATATATATATATATATATGTTATATCGTATGTTTTCTCGGATGGTGGAATGAATCAGAGAAAGATTCCGGGGTTCAATCCGATTTCGGAAGTTCTGTTGGCGCTGAGAAGCACCGTTTGTTTCACGACGTTTCGCCAAAATCTCATTTGGCATTTTTAAGTGCTGCTGTACGTCTGGTGGCTCGAGTAGTTGCCGTCGAGATATGAAATTGAGTTTTTGGTGCCAAGCATCATAAAAAGTCATGAAACGAAAAACTATCTCGGTCCTAGGTCGAACTTTGCTAATCGCACCCATTTTAATAAGCAGGTTTTCAAAGTGAAAACCTGCTAAAAATTGTAATAGTGGCTCTGAGTTTATATCCGAAAAGTTGATGTTGAAATTTTCATATAAAAAATGTGTTTCCTTCAATCAAAAATTATTTGTAAAACCAATAATCAATTCTACACTTGAAAATCATACGTAATCTATAAGATTACACTGATATAACCGCTTCCCTTACTATTGAATTTCAATTTTTCGTGTCAAAAAATAATATTTTTCTCATCAAAGCAATCGATAGTGTGAATGAAATTGAAACAGGTTCTATGTTTGTTTTTATTACTTTTTTGTTATGTTTTTCAATTTGAATATATCGTAGTTGTGCTATAACCGAGATAACTCGTCATAATATTGAGTACATATATTACTGTGAGTAGTAAGTGAAATAAAATACTAAATAAAAACCAAAACAAATACTTAAAAATAAGTAATGAGCAAAGTAGCAAAATATTCGGTAAATAATAGGCGACATACAAACACAATCAGCGAATACTTCACTACCACGTGCGCCACTTGCCACAACGCAGACGCTAAAAACATGGCGCGTACAGACGCTACAACCACTCAACTTCATTGTGAACGACCTATTTTGGCATTGTAATTAATATTACGGCTTAAATATCTGATCCAATACGCTGTAGTACTCGTAGTACTAGTTATTTCGGGTTAAAAGTAGCAGTTGTTGTGATGAGTTCTAGATTGGTGTAACTCATAGAAATTTTCAAATCTGAAATTCAGAATGCGAGATTAACAGAATCACGAAATACTAATTATTTAATTGACGAAAGGTACACGAAAACATAGAAACCAAGCTTGATTTGTTATACTTGTTAGATATTTGAATATAAACATTGAGTTATATTAAATAACCAGAGTGACCTTATAATTGGCCTCCTTCTTAGTTGTTAAAAAATTTGACAAATCCACGTGGTGCATCCGTGCCTCCCCATTTTGTATGAATTTTATTCAAATATCTTATAATTTGTCGATCGATAATATCATTCTACTTACCACTCGACATACGAAATGTCATTTGTGTCGGTTTGTCCAGTTGTGTCCCCTCCTATAATTTATGTCCAAGTCTGGTTTTCTCCTTAAAATACCACACAAATTGCACGGTATCCTGTGCCACCTATGATGACGAGAACAGAATTTGGAGATGGCAGAAGGCAAGAAGTTCATTTGTTCATTTGGTACTAGATGGGTCTTTATTGGTTCATTCGTTCGAATGCTTACCGATCTTACCATTTTTGTACAGGATGCGACGATGGGGCCGCATATTTGGACGATGCGTGCGCTTTTTCCAAGTTCACTTCCTGGAACTGGTAACCCTTCGATCGGTATATATGTTTGGCTAAAGGAAGCTTATCTCGTTTTCCTGGTATCTTTTTTGTATTTTACCTCTGGAGAAATCAGCTAGTTATTGTTGTTTTTGACCTGCAGCACAATTGAAAATAAGATTATATATAGGTATATATATATATATATATATATATATATATATATATATATATATATATATATATATATATATATAT
>JARQZK010002967.1:102500-152500 GCA_030704885.1 Cynegetis impunctata | reverse complement strand
AAAAACAGAGATGGTGCAAACACAATTATATGTGAAAGCACACTAAATGCTTTTCAACAAATATTGCGCTTAAAAAAGTATTTCTGGGCTGGGAAAGAAGCATAAGTATACCCAAGTGCTTTAACTGCCAAGGATTTTTTCACAAAAGATCTGCATAAACTCGTATGCCCTATTTGCTCAGAAGAATATGAAAAAAAGTTGTGCCGTAAACAAAGAAAATATTGTGTGAATTGTGAATTGTCGAACAGGAAGTAGAACACAAGCTACGCCACTGAACACCAAACCAACAGTCTGAAAATAAGACTACTAGATTACTTAAGTTCAATTCATGTATTAAATGATAATCAGTTTGGATTCATGAAAGGAATTAGCACAACTGACGCTATGTTTCAGCTGGTCAATAATGTAAAAAAATGCCTTGATAAAGTTGAAACAGGAATTGCTGTCTTCCTAGGTCTGGCCAAGGCATTCGATACAATACTTCATGACCAACTTATTGAGGTCTTAGAACATTATTGTATCAGAGGAATAACTCTGGACATCTTCAGAGATTATTTAAGAGGCAGGAAACAGATCGTAAAAGTTAATAAAATCCATAGTAATCCTCGTGAAGTTAGAATTGGTATACCACAGAGAACTGTGCTGGGTCCTCTTCTGTTTATAACCTTTATCAATTCTTTGCTTAATCTAAACACTGCAGGTATGAATATTTCCTTTGCCGATGACACAGTTCTGTGTGTTTAAAAGTAAATCTTGGAATGGAAGATTTACTTAGAGAGTCATTTATGGTTTGAGGGGAGTAAAATGTTGGCTTGACCATAATAAACTCACCTTAAACACGGATAAAACATATTATATAGCATTTTCACATACTCTAGCAAACAGGCCAAAGTTTGCTTCCATCACATTAAACGATGAAATGGGCACTGTAATAATGGAAACTAATAAGATGAAATATTTGGGTATCACAATCGACCAACATTTGAAATAGACACCTCATATTCAGGATTTAACAAATAAAATAAGACGATTAATCTATAAATTTTATTTAATACGTCAAATACTTGGTAAAAAACTTTTGATTCGAATATATAAATCTTTAATAGAATCACTCATCAGATATGGTATCATAGTATGGGGAGGACTTTACGAAAACGCACTAAGTCAGTTGAACATTGTACAAAATTACATAAGACGAATCATCTCTTTTAAACCTAGACTATTCTCATCGCATCTCCTATACAATGAATCGATTTCAAACGTTAGGTGTCTATATTACCTTGGTAACTGTATTTTCTGTTTTCGATCCAAAAATAAAAAGTTTATTAGTCACTGTCACAACACCCGACAAAATACAGACAAAATGATGGTGGTACCTTATAGAAAATATAACGCCAATCAAAGGTTTGCTGCGATATTGGCACCGCAAATTTATAATATCTTACCAGAGGAAATACGAACTACAGGTGGTTATCAATGTTTCATCAAAAAGTGCAGAAATTATATATTTCATAATAGTAAGACAATAGATAGTCTTCTAAAAAGTCATTAAGCTATCAATTTATAATTTTTTGTTGTTGTTTTTTCATTTAATTTTGTTCTGTAAATTATTGTACATGTAGAAACTGCCCCCTTTTTCCCTTCTAATTCAAGTAGGATATAGACAATGCACTGTTGATGGAACAATTCTTTTATAAGTGTCTTTTGTTAGTGTATTACATACCTCATAAGAGACCTATCATTGTGAAGTTGACAGTTGACATATAACAGTGTAGTTGAGATGGAGATAGATATTCATAGTAGAAAACTAGAGAAGTAAGTTTTTACTGTAACGTTTTTTTTTTCGGAGTGCCCTTTTTGTGAGTTCTCTTTACTTTATAAAGTGCTTTAATTACCAAAGTAGTATTATTGAGACCTCTGTACTCTACAGGTAAGTACTCACTTAATGACTACATTGTCGAGTTTGAAATGACAGTAGCGGAGCTAAAAAATGCAGGTGGGAAAATTGATGACTCTGAAATTGTTTCGCAGTTATTAGCATCTGTTGCTGATCCCCAATTTCTAAGTGTAATAACAGCAATAGACATTTTATTTTCCGAAGGCAGCAACACTGTCACTTTAGACTTTGTCAAAAGTAAATTGTTTACGGAAGAGCAGCGCCATAAGGTACAGGTACGAGATCCAGGGGTGAATAATAGTAGTGCTTTCTTTGGCGGTAAGAAACCAAAACCAAACTTTCTGTACAAATGTTACCATTGTGAAAAACGGGGACACAAAAAGATGGACTGTCCTGTTTTGAAGAAAAGGGAGTCCGGGAAGGTCAATGTGACAGAAAAAGAAGACACAAATGAGGTGACTTTTATAACATGCTTGTCAAGTGAAGAAATTATATGCTCTGAAAACAAGGTGAAGTTTGTAGTAGACTCGGGATGTACAAACCACTTAGTTACGAATAAGCTTCAGAAATACCTAGTGGATAAAAAGAATGTTAATTTTTGTATAAAAGTGGCCAAAGAAGGTCAAAGTGTACAAGCAAAAGTTGAGGGTACTTTATACCTACAAACAGTAAAGGGTCTTAGAGTTAAATTGTGTTAATTTGTGACAGTTCAACTCACAATTTGCTTTCTGTTAAGAAAATTGAGTCTAAAGGTATGAAAATAATCTTTCAAGATAGTAAAGTCGCCATAAAGCAAAACAATGATTGTTTATTAGCAGTAGGAAGGTTAGAAGGAAATTTGTATGTGTTAGAACTGGAAATCCATAGAATTGAAGTTAACCTAACATCTAATAGTGAAAAAGATCTGTGGCATAAAAGAATGGGCCATTCATAAAAGTTTCCTTTGTCATCACTATGTGAAGTGTGTTCACAGGGTAAGCAGACCAGAAAACCTTTTAGAAAATTGCCAGAAGAGAGAAAGACTAAAAATGTGATTGAATGTATTTCAAGTGACGTTTGTGGACCGCTCAACCCAGTCACTCACAATGGTAATAGATACTTTATTACTTTCGTTGACCACTATTCACATTTTGGAGCCGTATACTTTATGCAAAATAAAAGTGAAGCCTTTCAAAAGTTTAAGGAGTACTTGGCATTAATACACAACAATTTTAAGACTTTACCTGAACGACTCAGGTGTGACAATGGGGGTGAATACATTTCACATCCTTTTAAGAACTTTTGTGAACAAAAAGGAATAAAGTTGGGGTATAGTATACCAAGAACACCTGAACAGAATGGAGTGGCTGAAAGGTACAATCGTACCCTACTAGACAAAGCCAGATGTTTGATTTTTGAATGTAATATGGAGAAGTCTTTTTGGGAGGAAGCTGTGGCAACTTCAGCATACCTAATTAACCGTACCCCCACATCTACTCTTCCAGAAAATAAAACACCAGCTGAGGTGAGGTATAATCAAAAACCAGACCTAAAGAAAATAAGAATGTTTGGGTGTACCTCATATGTACACATTTCTACTGAAGATCGAAAAACTTTATCCAAGGAATCAAAAGATGTATTTGGTTGGCTACACCAGTAATGGCCATCGTTTATGGAATCCCATTGATCAAAAAGTAATTTCAGCAAGAATTGTTGTGTTTGATGAGACAAAAATGTTAAACATAGTCACAAAAGTGAATACTCTCAGAGTCTCTGTGACTATCAAAATCAAGAAAGTGATAGCAGAAGTGATTCAGATGGATATGAAAACGTTAATATTCAAGTCAAAGATCAAGTGGAGCAGGAAAATCAGATGCCAAATGAATATAGAAGGCCAAGGAGAACTATTAATATTCCTTCAAGATTTCCTGATTATGAATTGAATTTTGACAATAATGAAAGTCTTATGGCAGCACTATTGGTTGGCAGTCTGGAGTCAGATACACCACAGACATACTCTGAAGCTGTTTCATTAGGCAGTGGATGGAATGAGGCTATTAAATGTGAGCTGGATGCCTTAAAGAAAAATGAGATATGGGAAATCATTGAACGACCAGAGAATGTCAATGTGATTGATTCAAGATGGGTTTTTAGAAGGAAAGACTGTAATAGCGGTGAAGTCATTAAGAAGGCACGACTTGTGGCACGCGGCTATCAGCAAGGGAACTTTGACAGTTCAGAAGTCTACTCACCTGTAGCACGCATGCTTTCCAATCGTGTGCTCCTCTCACTGTGTATTGAAAAGGAACTATATGTGAACCAGTTGGACGTGAAATGTGCATTCTTAAATGGTGACCTACCTAAACCAGTGTACATGGAAATCCCTGAGGGAGTTAATGTGAAACAAATGCCAAACTGTAAGCTAGTTTGTAAACTCAATAAAGCTTTATACGGTTTACGTGAGGCACCAAAGTGTTGGTATGAAAAACTGCATACTCACTTACTTGAAATGAATTTTACTAGATCACAATCAGATCCATCTCTGTATTTTAATCATAATATTTACTTGATTGTACACGTTGATGACCTTATCTTATTCAGCAAATGTAAAGAAAAATTAAATACTTTCAAACAAAATTTATTGTCAAAGTTCGAAATGAGAGATTTGTCTCCTAAGAGTCAGGTTGATTTTTCTTCAAAATTTTTAGGTTTGTCAATTATTAAAACTGATGGTAAATTGTTCTTAAGTCAGAAAGATTTAATTGAAAAAGTGTTGATTAAGTTTAATATGTTAAATTGCAAAGATTCAAGCATTCCAATTCAGCCAAGACTAAATTTAAAGAATAGTGACTCAGATATACATAAATTAAACTTACCGTATAGGGAACTTGTTGGATTCCTTATGCACATTATGTGAGGTACAAGACCTGATCTGAGTTATTCAATTCATTACTTTAGTCGATTTCAAAATTGTTACACATTAGAGCATTGGACATATTTGAAAAATGTTTTACGCTACTTAAAGGCAACAATCAATTTTGGTCTTAAATATGAGAAATCTGTTAATCTCAATAATGAGATAATTAGTGTTTTTGTAGATGCTGATTATGCAAATGATTTCAACGACAGAAAAAGCATTTCAGGATATGGAATAAAAATGTTTGAAAACCTTGTATTCTGGAAATCCAAAAAGCAAGTGACTGTGTCACTTAGTAGGTCAGAAGCAGAGTACATTGATTTATCAGACTGTACAATGGAATGTTTATTTTTAGGACAACTGCTTTCTGAGATACTGAGTATAAATGCTTTTCCTGTAGACGTATACGAAGACAATCAGTCTTGTATTAAAATGTCGAACACATTGGAAACAAAGCGTAGTAAGCATATAGATGTAAAGCATCACTTTGTCAGACAATGTATTCAAGACAACAAAATTAAATTGTATTATGTGCACACATCGGAGCAGGTAGCGGATATTTTTACAAAATCACTAGCTGCACCGAAATTTAAGTATTTTCGCAGTAAGTTAAATGTTTGTGTTAATTGAAGTTTTTTTTGTTGTTTGTAAATCGTAGGTTAAGCCTTTAAACTGTTAAGCATTATGACTTTGTTATTTTAGTGATTATTAGCTTATCTGTACTTGCCTCAGTGCGACCTAAATGTTTTTCTTATTTTTAAGTTTATAAGAATTGGGGAGGTGTGTTGATGGAACAATTCTTTTATAAGTGTCTTTTGTTAGTGTATTACGGAACATACCTCATAAGAGACCTATCATTGTGAAGTTGACAGTTGACATATAACAGTGTAGTTGAGATAGAGATAGATATTCATAGTAGAGAATTAGAGAAGTAAGTTTTGACTGTAACGTTTTTTTTTCGGAGTGCCCTTTTTGTGAATCCTCTTTACTTTATAAAGTGCTTTAATTACCAAAGTAGTATTATTGAGGCCTCTGTTCTCTACATGCACATACAGGTGTTTCACACCTAGGTGCAATCAAAGTCTTTAAAAAAAAAAGTTGAAATATTCCACTATAAGATTGTTCTTGTTATAGTTGAATTGTAAAAAGAAGGAAAAAAAAGAATAAAAACACCTAAACTAGCTTAACTTATTTCTTGTTATTGCCTTATTAACCTATATAACTAAGACTTCATTTAATTTGATTTAATATAATTTAATTTTATATAATGTTTTGTACCTGATAATTTAATGTTATCTAGTTATACATTGAAATGTCATTTAGTCTTGAATGGAATCAACAAACACTATCAACTATGTAATGTTATCAATAATTTCTAAATAAATAAATAAATAAAATATATATATATTTATATAGGGGAGAGTTGGCCAAAACAGGATAGTCGGGTAAAACAGGATACCGGCTTATATTTACACATAAGCAGCGCCAACTAGCAGATAGTAGCCTAAGTTGCTTTAGATGACGTCTGTTTATGAGTAGCATGTTTTTGTTTCGACCTGGTATTGTTCTGTGCAATGCTGCAGCGGCCGTTAAAAAATGTAGAGTTAAACTTTAATGTTTGCTCTGTGTTCAAGTAACAGTCATTTGTTGCAGACAGTGAAAGAAGTAAAGGTGAGTATTTTTTATGATTCTATTATCCTTTGTCCTCATTGTGTTGCATTTAAGAATGTCAAACGTGTTTTTTTATTAACAATATTTTGAAAAATAATTTGAATTACACAGTCGGGCAAAATGGAATATCAAGCTGTCGGGTAAAAACAGATACTATCCCGTTTTGTCCAACCACGCAAGAAATCAATATTTCATTTGTTTTGCAGGGATATAATACAATGGGAAAATATACAAGAAAAACCGATCGGCAGTCCAGGAATGAGGAAAGTATAAAACAGGCTGTGGAGGAGGTACTAAAAGGAAGAATGGGTTATTTAAAGGCATCAAAACAATTTGGGGTGCCTAGAACAACCATAGAAGCAAGAGTCAAAAAAATTTAAAGAGGCACTCTCGAACGACAGCATTCAGGAAAAAAAGGATTAGAGCGTCATAAACCGGTTTTCTCTCTGGAACAAGAGGAGGAGTTGGCTCAAAACATTTTGTCCATGGAATCACGTCTATTTGGTTTCACTCTGAATGACCTTAAAAGTTTGGCCTTTCAATTAGCTAACCGAAACGGCTTAGCTAATCAATTTAACAAAAATAAGAAAATGGCAGATAAAGCATGGTTATATGGTTATCTAAAGAGAAATCCGAACGTTAAACTTCGCACCCTTGAGCCAACTTCACTTGCGAGAGCCATGGGGTTCAACAGAGCTTCCGTGCAAAAATATTTTTTTTCGTTTATTTCTGAAGTGATTCAAAAATTTGAGAACGAAGTTAATGTCAACGATAAAAGGAGGGGTAAAACGGCTGTGTTTCTATTCCCTATAAAGAAGAAATGAGATATCTAAGGGAAGGGCTAAGCATATCAAAAAGCCCAAACTAAACTCAAAAGAAAATGAAAGAGTAGTGCACACCTAAAAAAAAATAAAAAAATCTGATACTAAGCAGCTACATATAGAGAAAAAGGAAAAAATAGCTAAAGATGAAAGTTCAGAGGACGAGCAGAAAGATAGCAATGATGTTTCTTGTATTTATTGTACTGAGCTCTGCTCAAAATCAAAAACGGATGACGGTTGGGTAATGTGTCAGCACTGTCAACGTTAAGCTCACGAAGCTTGCGCTGGGATGGAAAATGATGACGATGACGATTATTCTTGTGATTTTTGCGGATAAGGAGCATTTGTTAAACTTTGTTGCCTTAAATATGGGTGTTGTTGATTTTTCTTAGTATAAATGTTTTTTTTTTATTTACTGTTACTCTTGATGAATTTTTTTTTTAAAAATATTTTTGTTAAAAAAATACCATCCCGTTTTACCCGACTTGGAGTGAAAATGGGATATTTTCCATTTGAATGAAAATGTATAATTTTCTTTCTTATTCTTGAAATGTCCAAACATAAATAAGCCTTACTACAGAGAATAACTGATAGAAAAACTGAATAAAACTGATGACGTGAATAGCCTAGTTGTAGTTTTTTTGAAGCATATAGTATTAAATATCCTGTTTTACCCAACTCTCCCCTATATATATATATATATATATATATATATATATATATATATATATATATATATATATATATATATATATATATATATATATATAAATATATATAGCAATAGCAATTGTTTTATCCAGAGTTTGCGCTTCATTTGACAAAAGGTTTGAAGTGTCAAAATAATAGCTTGCTAGATTTTATACCGTTGTCCCTGTTTTGGAAATACAGAAATAACTAAATATCAGTTTTACCATGTTCATTAGGTACTGCTCAAACTATCAACATCTATATTGTCAATAATATTGATCGTGTAAGGATCTATTCTTATTTTTGACTTGTTGGCACGAGTATTGACGGCTAAATTGCCAATAGAGACATTCCCAATATTATTGATCGTGTAAGCTAAGTTCTTTTTACCATAATGTTAGATGTTCTTCAATAGATCGACCCTCATAAATGTGAAGGACAAGCAAAGACCGATTCCTTCAAGTATATGTGAGGGAGGCGGGCTGCTTGAGTTAAGGGGAGAAGCTTTTTCAACCAGATCAAAGGTCACGTGTATGTAAATAAGCATTAAGGATGGGTGAGACCAAATGATTTATGGAAAAGAGAAGGTGAGGTTGGATTCATAGGAAGAATAGTGGCCTAGCATTCAGCTCTATCTCGCTATGAACACAAAGTCAGGGATTTGCTTTTTGGCGCTAATAATGCCATGGATAAAAAATTAGTTGCTCTGAAATTTTCATCGCAACGAATTGCTGAAAATTGCGCGGCTAGCAAAGCGTTTTGCTAGCAAAGCAGTGACAATAATAAATCTAAAATAGATCCAAGTAAGATGGAATTGAGTGCTTCTCAAGTGATGCAGGTATTGAA
Organism: Cynegetis impunctata; assembly: GCA_030704885.1. NCBI lineage: Eukaryota > Metazoa > Arthropoda > Insecta > Coleoptera > Coccinellidae > Cynegetis > Cynegetis impunctata. The sequence goes on along the minus strand of JARQZK010002967.1, from coordinate 143,679 downwards.
GATTATGTTTGAACTCTACAAAAAATAAAGTCATTGTTAATGAAAAAGCTAATGTGAAAATCAGGTCCTCCGGAAATTGAAATGAAATTAAAATCAAGTTCAGTAATAATTAAAGAATAAGGAGCTGATAAAGTGGTTCCAATAACACAAAGGTTAGGTTAACAATTTAAGAATTAAGTGCTAATGAAGTGCTTTTAATAACACAAGAAGTTTACGGTAATCGAAGAAGAAGTAAAAACTTGTTGATACTTGATAACGAAAAACACGTGAAATGAAAACATAATTCTGAGCTACTGATCAAAAAGGATAAATGGCTGTCTAGAATTTAGTGTTAATTCAGATCTTTTTCGTTAGTCTGTGGTGGTCTTTGTACCTATAACTCCAACAACAATACCCTTACACAACTCTAGAATCAATAGTTGGTAAGCACTTAATCATTAGCTATTGATGACGTACGAAACGTAACCTCAATAACTTATGTGTTGTCTATTTAGGTTTTGTGCTCTATATTTCCTAAAAACCTAACCTAACCTGAATTAGACTAACCTAACCTTTGTGGAATTAAAAGCACTTTATTAGCACTAAATTCCTTCTTACTTGTATCTTTTGTAGATATATTATTGTCCTAATTTTCAGCAATTCGTTGCAGTGAAAATTTCAGAGTAACTTATTTTTAAACTCGGCACCTAATTAGCACCTTAAAAGCCCCTTATTCTGCCTTTTATTCTTCTAAATGCAAACCTCTGACTTTGCGCTAGTAGCGAGATATACCACTATAGCATTCGACTTCTATTTGTTCTCGAGACCTCCCGAATGCTAGTAGGTCCGCTAACTATTTCAGTAATTTTCTGAATTCTGATACCCCTTATCTTATGTCACCCAATTCGAAAAAGCTAACGCGCGTGTGCGAAGGCCATAAACGATAACAGATAATTCCTGAAATGGTCAGATTTTCTCTCTAACCATTCGCGCATCGACTACTTAGCACGGGTACTATCGATTCACACTTTGCTTCGGAACGTATCCTCATTATACCTGCCATAAAACAATCTGGTCGATTATTCAGGCGCCGACAAATCTAGCATAATTAATACTGATAAACAACTCATTAACGCCAATTAATCACAGGCGATCAATGAAAAGGCACATTTAAACCCGTTCCATTTTCATATTTGTGAGATTAATTGTACCCTCTATTAATTATATGCAAATAAAATTGCTAATGCATAAATAATAGTTTATACAGTATTTTTCTATAAGAGAAAAATGTTAGGTTTTATATGCTGCTCCTATAAATACATTTGAATTAATGGTGAATGTTGTAATTGATTGAATTCTATGCAAAAAAGCTTCAAGGTACGATAGGCGACGGGACACAAGTGAACGCTAGTTTTATTTGTGGTAACAGCGATATTTACGAATTCAGACGATTACAAACGCCAATTTCAACATCGAGAAAAATAAAATTAAACAAATTGCCGTAAATAATAATTATGATTCCATAATAATAGACAATATGATAGATAAAAAGTTGTTTAATAATGCGATTAGCTAGTTGTACCCCCTTACTAAAAATAATATCAAATACAACAGCCTCACTTTCATCGGAAATTCAAGTAGAAAACTTAAATCTCTCTTATCTAAGCACAACATTAACATTGCTTATAGTACCGGTAATAATTTGGGAAATCATAGAAAAAATAATAAATCCAAAGTTCATAAAGATAATAAATCAGGAGTTTATAAAATTAATTGTGGTGATTGTGATAAGTTTTACATCGGTAGAACTTTCAGAAGTTTTCCAACTAAAATTTCAGAACACAAACGTAGCTTTGTTAATCGGAAGTCGGATTCACATTATGAAAACCATTTAATCCAAGAAAATCACACATTCAATTTCGATTTTAAAATATTAAATACTGAAAGTAAGGGAATTAAACTTAATTTTTTGAAATAATTACAGATAAATAAATACAAGCATTCCGGTCTCCTATTGAATAGCCAAATCGATCAAACTTCAAGCCCCCTTCTCAATCTTGTCATAATTACCGAACTACCTGACTAGCAGTTCAGAATTGGGTTTTTCCTATTCTAATTATTATTTGTAGCCATCTTTCTATTTACCCCTTCTACACAATTTGTCATCTCTTTATTTCTTGTTTTCCATATAACAGAGAAACATAGTTAGTTTGTCATTAGCATCTGAAGAAGGTGAAGTTCCACTGAAACGTGCGTCATGCGTTATTTCTTTTAATAAATATGTAAATTGTTATTATTAACTAATGTTTTAATATATTACGAATTGTTGAATAGTTTGAGTTACAAACTGAAATAAATTTCCATAAAATATTTTTTGTGTTAAACTATTTTTAGCTATTTCAGTATTGAATCATATTGGTTTGTTTTTATTTTCTAAATTTATATTTTATGATGAAAAAACTCGTAAGCGGCAAAGCTCCATCACTAAAGTCGTATTTTCGCGCAAAATGCATCGCGCTGAGATGTGATTCTAGCGAATTGAATTATACTTTGAAAAATCACGCCTGAATAGCAAACCGAATTAAAATAGTTAAAAATAATAGGTATAGTTAATTGAAAACAAAATTTGGGAAGTGCATCGTGGTTGAAGAAAAAAGTTGGAACCAACGAAGAAACGTACCTCAACATACACCCAATCCACGTACCAAATATCAATCCTCTACAATAAAAAAAGATATGATGTCATAGGACACCAGGTAGGAACGAAGTTCCGATAATATAGAAAAAACACAATTTGCAATAAAAAAAACATGTGCGTCTCGAGACGCTCGACAGAAGTGATAACTTAAACTAATCTAAACTGAACTATTTAATATTGAAATGTGGGGCCAGAGCTCAAACGTGATTGTAAATAAATAAATGAAAAAAGCCAGGAGTCGCCTCTGGGATTCGAACCCGGAAATACGGCTCCAGGGTTTAGTACTCAGGCTACTCGGCCGTCAAGAAACCGTAGGATACGGACGAAAGAGTGTGAAATAACAGTGTAAGCTATCGCCAAGCTATATAATGGAATATAAATTGAATACTATACGTAGTCATTATTTTATGGCACAAATTTTTAATGCTTCATCTTTTCATTTTGCCATATCTGTTTTCTGTCGTAATCTGTTCTTTTACGCAAATAACTTATACAAAATTATTTCGAAGTTTCACATCTGCCAGGCGTCCCGCGACGGCTCATGACGCTTTCGCGGCTCGCGTTGCTTGTACATGAATTCATGAATATATAATATGCATTGACGTGGCGGAGTGAGATCAGAAAAAGAAGGGATGAGAGAACCGAAAGAAAGAGGGAGAAAGAAAAAGGTATTATAGGCTATACGCTTGCGTGTCGTCTCTTCCGTTAAATGTTTTCGTCCTGGTTTAGTCTTACATATTTTTCAGTTTGGTCGCGAATCAAAATCCCTATCTTCTCCAAGCCTGCCGTAAGGAATTTCATTCCAAAAGAATTCGCGAAGTGCATCGTGTACTGATAGCGAAGCAGGTCGTGATGCGATTTGAACGGAACAGTCTCCGTGGGGGGCAGCGCGACTGAGGAAAATAGTTGAAACTATCCAAAAGGCACTTCCTCAACATTAATTCGATCTACGAAACAAGTTTGGACCCTCTAACTCAATCTGCAGAAGCTATGGATCACGAAAAAATATGAAATATCGATGTAAAAACGGCGGCGGTTGCAGAACTTCACCCAAATTTTGATACTTTCGTTCAGCAACGAGAAAAATCCTAGGTACCAAATTTCAGCTCATTTGACTCGATGGGAGCCGCTGGAGATGCCAAAATGAACCGGGAAATATATTATCTATATATATATATATATATATATATATATATATATATATATATATATATATATATATATATATATATATATATATATACAGGGTGTACCAATCGTACGACAAACTTCAGAATATTGGTTATTTTAAGAGATATCAAACAATGTTATCAACAAAAATAGTAGATGTCTTTAACGTCCATATTTTGAAATTATCTTGAATTATACAGAGTGTTGCATAGCTCCGTTACAAACTAAAAATATGAGAACCCCTGTATATTATACCGAATTCAGATTGTTCGCATTTTTTTGAAATTTTCGATGTAACGTTTTGCTATGTTATATAGAGCCCTTCAAAAGGTATGGACACGTTTATGTGAAAATTGTAAGTAAATCAACGCTCTGTAGCTTATTGTACGTTGAAGAGAAAAGTTTTATTTTGCCTCACAGAGTTTCGTTATTTGATGCAATATCTCTGTATCCTATTAAATTTCAATTATTTTTCATTTTGAGTGCAGTTTATACGGAAACTCGAACCATTCATTTTCTCTCTTTTTTCAAATGGAACACTGTATTTCATAGCACAAATAGAATCTTCTATTATGTAACTTTAATTTCAGTCAAGCATTCCCTATACCCAAAGTTCGTAAAAACAGAGTTATTTTGTAATATTTATTGTAAACCATAATTATTAACCTATTATGTGCAAGCAATAAACGTTGAATGTAACAAAAAATTGTAAATAATAATAAATTTTAATAAACAATTTATTTTAAACAAAACAAAGTCACCAAAAGTATAATCCTAACCTTAATATTAAAATGTTTAAAGTGTTCACCGTTAACATCAATGTCAACCTGTTTCATTAAATTTCTTGCGGCTGTGGCCGTCTTCAGTTACCAATTCCATGCTATTCAGTCTAATATCAGCAATCGGGTCTGCTAATATTATATGGTAATTGAACCCACAGAAAACCTCACCCTGATAATGTACAAAAATGGGTTCTTAATTTTTTATTTGAGGATTTGTCTTCAAAAAGACATCGTAATTTCTATTATGTTTCAACTTAAAGCTATTCTAGGAAAAAATTAATGTGCATTTAGAGGATATTATTGAAAAACTTTTTGTACATTACGTAAGTAAGGGTTTCTGTGGTTCTCCTTACCATATAATATCAGTAGACTGACTGCTGATATTGAGCTAAATAGCAAACAATTAGTGACCGTAGTTCAGTGGCCAGTGTGTTGGGCTACTGAACAGAAGGTCGCTGGATCGAATCCCGGCCGAACCAACGAATTATGCGGAGCCACCTCTCGGAAGGCAATAGCAAACCACCGAGAAGTATTCTAGCCTAGTAAAGTCTCTCTATAAAGACGTTCGAAATCGTTGTAAAACTGTAGATCCTTTCTATTCGTGTATCACTGTATCACGCACAGCACGAATAGTTGTAGAGAGGTCGCCTACGCCCGAAACCGGGCGTAGGCGTATATATATATATATATATATATATATATATATATATATATATATATATATATATATATATATATTATCAATACATATATTATATATATATATATATATATATATATATATATATATGTGAGTGTATGTGTGCGTGCGCATGCGTGTGAACGTGTGTGTGCGCGCGTGTGTGTACGGTGTGTGCGCTTGTGCGTGTGTGTTTGTATGTGTGTGAGTGTGTCTGCGTGCGCGTGCGTGTATAATGTGTGATTTTTGAAATGACATTCATATTTCAGCTCAACATAGGCACGCTTAAGTTACAGGCTGGCACACGACCCTTCATTTACTCTATTCATGTAATCGTAATCTACCATTTCCTTCGGCATCTGTACCTACCCTTGAGACGTGACAGGCCAGCTTCAAATTTATCCATACAAACCTTGTCATAGTACACATCACCGCTGTAATGCGAGGTACGTTCATAATAAATCAATATCATACAATTGTTGTTTGAACATGAACTCGTGAAGACGATTTTTCGAAATCAGTGGCATAACTGACTTTTAACGTTTGTAATTTCTGATAAAAACTCAGAGCCATTGTTGCAATTCAATTTGAGTGAATTTGATTGAAAATTAACAATGATCCAGCAAAATCTACAATAAGATTCAATACCACCGACAAATTTCGGAAAAGTGATTCGAATGACAGTGGATAACGAAGAAGAAGAATCTGAAAAACACGTGGATGCAGTTTATTTTATTATTATTATTCATAACTTTATAAAGAAATAAAAAACCTAACTTTTCACAGGTTGGAATAAAAATCTATTGAGCAAACGCGTTTCGCCATAACATTGACTTCATCTCGTACTAAACTATAGTATTACAAAACAATCTATTTATACGAAAATTGAATATAACAGAAGGTTTCCTAGAGAAACTAAATAAAAATAAGTAGTTCATTCAGAGTTATTAGTAGGTACATTGAACAGATTAAGGAGAGGAGAAGGGTGTACTTAAATCTGGTCGTTAACTAGGTTTCCGGAATTTTTATATTTTATTGATGTATAGGGATTCCCAACAGTTGATTTTGTGGAGACTATTTTCTAACTGTAATATATTATAATTGTGATATAAGGTATGGTTTTCTTGAATAAGATGGCACGCATAATTAGAGTCAGTTTTCTGCTTAATATAGTAACGTTGGTGTTCGTATATTCTAGTTTTGAAATTTCTAATTGCATGTTACAGTTGAGTCTATAAACACCAGTCAATTCAATTATTATTAATTTAATTAACGAACAGGTGTCTATTATTTAATATGTGTATGTATGTTTGAGTAATTGTATATATCTTTTATATTTCATATTATATATTATATTAAAATTATTGTTGAAGCTTACGCCGCATATATTAGGGTATACCGGCAACAGAAATTGATGCTTATATGGGTATAATATGATTCAACACAGACAACAGCAACCTAACTGTCAATTTGTGTTGTGAATTTGGAGTGTAGTTTATTTATTTATGTGTATTGATACTTATATTTGTGCGCAATAGACAAAATTATTAAGCGATTGAAAATAATAAAATATTGAAAGACTGTAGTAAACTCGTGAAGTGCTTCGGAGTTGACACACACAGTTTTTTTTTAAATTTAATTTTTCTCAAACGATTTTAACTTATTCACTAAATAATATATAGGGAATGAGATTTCTTCCAACCGGGTATCTCAAAAGAACTGTTGTTTTTTGCATTATTTCACAATATTCATAACCAAAAATGGGGTTAAAACCTAGTAATCGATAGAAACCAACTACGCCACTGTCACTTTTGAGGGAATGACACCGGCTGACCGTCTCGAAAGTCTAAGTCCGATTTTCTGGGAACAATTTCAGTTTCTCATTGTCCGAGATCGGTTCCTTTTATTGATTTAGAAATGGTTATGTAAATTTCCCGAGCCGACACAGAATTTTACGATTCCCGGCCGGCACTAATATTTTATGTTCTCACATTCGTCGTCCATTGTTCTTCAAATATCAAACACGAAAACGGCATAGGAAATCTGCATCTTCGCATCGTAAATACTTGGGGACTTTCTTAATAACCGACCGCGTCTGTTAGTAACGCTTTCGTTTAAAATTTGCTAATGTAGAGCATGGCATAGTGAACGCCTCAGCCACTTTTAACACGTACGTGATGGATGAACGAAGTCTTGTGACAAAGCCAAAGTTACGCAACAATATGGGGAACATTTTGAAGTCCATATTTCAATTGATTTAGTCTAAAGTGACCTCGTCAGGGCCGTATATCTACTAGAGCTGAGTTGATTCGTCAAAATTAGGTGATTACATTGCGCATGAAAACTGCGTTATTGTAGGGATAGGTAACTGCAGAAAGTCATAAGGTTGTTTTGAATTATCAAATAATATGATATATATATTTATATATATATATATATATATATATATATTTATATATATATATATATATATATATATATATATATATATATATATATATATATATATATAATATATATATATAATATATATATATATATATATATATATATATATATATATATATATATATATATATATATATATATATATATTTATATATTTATAAATAATATTATTATATATATAAATATTTATTTTTATATATTATTATATATATATTTTTATATTTATATATATATATACTATAATATATATATATAATATATATAAATACATAAATATATATATATATATATATATATATATATATATATATATATATATATATATATATATATATATATATATATGGTTGTCTGGTTTCCCGGGTTTGTATTCGCGTATGGGCTTCGTCTTCGTTGAAAGTCTGCTCGACGTTTCGGCAAAATCACATTTGCCATCTTCTTGGTCGGAATGAATACACTGAACTCAGTTCAGTGTATTCATTCCGACCAAGAAGAGCTACCTGAAGATGGCAAATGTGATTTTGCCGAAACGTCGAGCAGACTTCAACGAAGACGAAGCCAATACGCGGATACAAACCCGGGAAACCAGACAACCAGATTACCTCCGCGAGAACCTGAAAATCAACATATATCTATATATACATATATATAACTCAATATAAATAAATATATATATATATATATATATATATATATAATATATATATATATATATATATATATATATATATATATATATATATATAAATATATATATATATATATATAAATATATATATATATATATATATATTTATATATATATAATATATATATATATATATTATATATATATATATAATATATATATATATATATATATATATATATATAGATATATATATGATAATTTTTGAATTTTTTTGGGAATGTTGTTTAGCTGAAATGGAGATTCATTTGTCTTTGCTATTTAATCATTTATTCCTTTATTCCAACGTTTCGGCTTCACAAAGCCTTTTTCAAGGACTACAATGGAGAGAAACAAAAAATTATTGTCACCAAAGTTACAGTTAAAAGTTATATTTAGTCGATAAATTAAAAAACACTGAAAGAACATAACAATTTTTATAAATATCATAAAAAAATATTTTTTATTCACGTCGTTTCTCTATATATAATCATGTGAAAAAAAATAAAATTTTATTAAATTATGAATGTTCGTCTGTTTCCTCAAATATTGGCTCCCCATATATTGGTTACTTCGTTCATATTTCTTGAAACGTCCAGGCCACCGGTTGATCAAACGAATCTCAGCGAGTTTAACATCATTTGCACGCCATACGTGTATATAAAGTATAGTAGAAAGGTGGGTGAAAAAGTAAACAATCATAAATATGAATTCATTCCAAATTTTGTTTATAAGAATAATGAAATAAGTGCCAGTGTTTCCGAAGATAATTTAAACTAAGTAAAAAATTTTCTGTGATATTTATAAAAATTGTTATGTTTAGATTATCGACTAAATGTAACTTTTAACTGTAACTTTGGTGACCATAATTTTTTCTTTCTCTCCATTGCAGTCCAGGAAAAAGGCTTTGTGAAGCCGAAATGTTGGAATAAAGGAATAAATGATTAAATAGCAAAGACAAATGAAACTCCATTTTAGCTAAGCCACATTCCCAAGAAAAATTCAAAAATTATCACATATATATTTCAGGCTTAATAATAAAGATTTTAATATATATATATAAATATATATATATATATATATATATATATATATATATATATATATATATATATATATATATATATATATATATATATATATATATATATATTAATAGTAGTAGTAATAGTAATGATCATAGTAATGTTTATTAATTTCATAGATTAGGTATCCATACATCATGAAAATATCACAGATGTATAAAATAAAACTGAAATATGTCAAAACGGACAATAAAGTCAATTACAACGACAAAAACCCTTAACTCCTCCTTGTTATAGGGTTGACATCGAAGAATAAATATATAAACTCGTCTTTTGAAAAGCTCATAACTCCTCATCACCTGTAGATTTCTGGGTACGCAACTGAAAAACCTAATCGTCATATAGTCTGTACCCTTTCCCCGGAGAGCTGTGGCGGAAAACGGTGAAGATAAATTTGCAGCTTTTTATTCACATTTCTGCAATTCACATGAATTACTCTGTTTGTGCAGAAACAATCGAAGCGCATATATATATATATATATATATATATATATATATATATATATATATATATATATATATATATATATATATATATATATATATATATAGTATATATATATTATATATATATATCTATATATATATATATATATAATATATATATATATATTATATATATATATATATATATATATATATATATATATATATATATATATATATATATATATATATATATATATAATAAGCGCAATAGTTTGTATTTGAAGTAGCGTTGAAGTAATATAAAAATCTAAATCCACATTTGATAGGAAAAAGAAATTACAAGCAATAAATATTGAGTTCAAATTTTATGTCACATTAAATCGTAATAATTTTTATATTTTAACGATGAAATCAATTAAGTTGAACGTTTCAAATGCTGCATAATTTTCAGCTATTTCACTATCTTATGATGATCATTTAACCTTTTCTGAATTCATTTACTGTTTAAAATGGACGCAACAGAAATGTTAATAGGAGTACCTATCTAATCTTCTTTAGCGGTGTATGCATTTTTGCTAGAATGAGTGAGTACCTAACCATTACGTTGTAGTGCGGTTAATATAGCCAACATTTCGTCGAATATTTGCGGTAATAGAAATATTAAATATCTCTGATATTCTTATGCATTTTCAAGGCATTAATGAGCATGAATACTGTTACTTGGAACAAGTGCTTCTGAATGGATATGAGGAAATATGCATTTCCTTCAAGACATATACTGAACAATTATAAACTAGATATAATAAAAAATATGATACACTTAAAGTTGCTCAGAAAGCTATTTCTCAAGTTTATCCAGTAGCAAACAAAAAACTCGTAAGCAGCAGAGTTTCATCATTAAAGTCGTATTTTTCGCGCGAATTGCATTGTGTCGAGATGCGATTCTAGTGAATTGAATCATATTTTGAAAAATCATGCTTAAAAAGCATGAAAAATTAAATTAAAAAGTTGAAAATATTTTATTTTCCAAAAAAAAATTCGCGAAGTGCATCGTGGTTGAGGAAAATACCTAGTTGAAACTATTGAACAAACAAACCTCAGTATCAACTCAATCCACATACCAAATTTCAAACCTCTATTAAAAAAAATTCTAATTTGCGAAGTGCATCGCGTACCACGAAATGCAGCGCGGTTGAGATAAAGAGTTGAATCCAAAAAAGTATTTTAAGTCAACATGAACTCAATGTACTTACCAATTTTCAACACTCTAACGTCCAACTCAATCAGCAGAAGCTGTGGAGTTCGGCAATTTCTCAAAATCAATGAAAAAAAACAAGAAATATCTACGTAAAAATGGCAACGGTTGGAAAAATTTAACAAAATTTTGAAAGTTTCGTTCTGCTACGAAAACAATCCCAGATAAAAATAATTCAGCTCATTTGGAGCGATACGAACCGCTGGAGATGTGACATTATGTACATGGAAGGATATTCATATAAAAATTAGAATATGTAAAAAATGGCGGAAATTTACCCAAATTTTGATACTTTCAGCTTATTCGACTCAATGGGAGCCGCTGAAGATGTCAATATGTACCGGAATATATATAAATATAAATATATATATATATATATATATATATATATATATATATATATATATATATATATATGATATATATAGTTATATATATATATATATATATATATATATATATATATATATATATTATATATATATATATATATATATATATATATATATATATATATTATATATATATATATATATATATATATATATATATATATGTATATATAGTTATATATATATATATATATATATATATATATAATATATATATATATATATATATTATATATATATATATATATATATATATATATATATATTATATATATATATATGTATATATATATATATATATATATATATATATATATATATATATATATATAGAAAAAATTAAATAATAAGAAAACAACTTGTCTAAAAACCACCAAATGAAAATAAGTTTTTATTCGACTAGTTTCGCCTGTTACAGCATTATCAAGACTGAATACATAATTGCAAAGACATCGCTTGAAAATATATAAGTATTTCGGTTCGGTACCTGGGGGTGGTAAAATGTAATCGATGGGTCCAAGTTATCAGAGATTTAACAGTGGGGAGTGGTTTAAGTCTAACTGGTCATTAAGAAGAATGTAATTATGGGATTTTTGGATCTTGTTTATTTCCATGGCTTCCAGAAAGTTCATTATCATACCTTTATCACAGTAATGAAGAATTTTTGGTTTGAAAGAGGATGAGATGTTATGTTTTTTTGACTCTAGATGTTCCCTAAATGCTGATTGTCCGTTTTTTAGATGTTCTTTTAGCCTGGTTTCAAAACATCTCCCGGTCTGACCTATATATGTTGAATTACATTCTTCACAGTCCATTCTATAAATTCCTGTTCTCTTCATTGGATCGACTTTTGACATTTTGTTATTAAAAATCATTCTATCTAATCTGCTGTGACTCGAAAAAGCAGTATTCAAATTATTATTTTTAAAGAATTGAATGCTCTTTGAAGAGGGGATGTGCGTATAACGGATGCTCACAAACTTTTGTACATTTTTGTTATTGCAGTATGGTCCATATAATTTCAAATTGATAAAATGTTTCTCTTTTTTCGAAATTAAACTATTTATTATTTTTAGTGGAAAATCATTGTTAATACCTATCGCGCGAATCACGTCAATTTCTACCATAAGGTCTTGTTTTGATAAAGGAACCGAAAAAGCCCTGTGAATCATTGAGTTAAGAGCCGCGAGTCGATGGCTAATTGGACTGAAAGAATTATAACTTATGATGGCGTCTGAGAAAGTAGGTTTCCTGAATATTCTATATGAAAATTTATCCTGTTGTTTCGATATTGTTAGGTCGAGAAAATTTAACGAATTATTTTGTTCTGTTTCTACTGTGAACTTGATCTTATCATGTATTGAATTTAGATATGTTAGGTATAATTTAATATGTCGGTCTGTCCCATTGAATCCAACCAAGATATCATCCACATAGCGGTACCAAAAAATAATATGTTTTTTAGATAGATCTGATTCTAATATTTTTTCGCCATCTTCAAGCCATTGAGTTCGATATTTTAGATGATACAGTGAGAGAAAAAGTGAGTAAAATTATATACACTAAACGTCAATCTCAACAGAAGAAAATAAGTATATTATCAGCGAAACAACAAAAATCAACCATTACACATGTGACACAACCAATTTACGACTTCTATCCAAGGTTCAAGGACCTTTCAAATACCAACTTTGATATAGAAGAAAATGAGATTTTGAATAAAGGTCCGAAATATTCACCCAATTTCACAAAAAAACATGAAAAGGAAATCTTGGGAGTGCACTTGGAAGTTGCAATCCAACAAAATATAAAAATAATTGCACAGCCTAACACAGGTAAACATATTCTGGCAAATATCATAAGAAATGAAGCGGCTGGAGAAAGGAAACACCGTGAATATAAAATCATTAAAAACATAAAAGAGAAAGTCAAAAATAACAACCTAGTACTAACCAAAGTCGACAAAGGAAACACTTTAGTATGTTTGAAGCAAGAAGAGTACATTGAAAAAATGGAAGAGGTCTTATCCAAATTAGATATTTCCCTTTTACAAAAAGATCCCACGACGTCCTTTTTAACTCAAATTAAATCGAACGTACAACAAGCGTCAGAATTGTTGGATTCCTTTCACCTAAAGAAAAAAGTTATTCCAATGAGTGCTGAACCTCCCGAATTATTCGGTCTTGTTAAAGTACACAAAGACGGCCTACCCATTAGACCAGTTGCCTCGTTTTCGAAAGCTCCTTCTTGTAAACTTTCAAAATTTCTCAACACAGCCTTCAAAGAACATACTCATTTCTCTCCAAAATATAGTGTGAAAAACTCATTAGAACTCATACAAAAATTAGAAAAAATCGATTTTGATAAAAATTTCAAATTAGTGTCCTTCGACGTCTCCAACATGTTTCCTAACATACCTACGGAAGAGTGTATACCTCTAATTGAAAACATCTTAGAAAAACAAAAAACTCTTCCAGCAACAAAAACAGAATTCTCAACATTATTTAATGTTGTTTTGAGACAGAACTTTTTTAGATTCAAAAACAAAATATATTTACAGAATTCCTATGGGTTCTCCCCTCAGCCCGTTATTAGCAGACATATTCATGGACAACATGGAAACCACAATATTAGAATCAGATCTATCTAAAAAACATATTATTTTTTGGTACCGCTATGTGGATGATATCTTGGTTGGATTCAATGGGACACACCGACATATTAAATTATACCTAACATATCTAAATTCAATACATGATAAGATCAAGTTCACAGTAGAAACAGAACAAAATAATTCGTTAAATTTTCTCGACCTAACAATATCGAAACAACAGGATAAATTTTCATATAGAATATTCAGGAAACCTACTTTCTCAGACGGCATCATAAGTTATAATTCTTTCAGTCCAATTAGCCATCGACTCTCGGCTCTTAACTCAATGATTCACAGGGCTTTTTCGGTTCCTTTATCAAAACAAGACCTTATGGTAGAAATTGACGTGATTCGCGCGATAGGTATTAACAATGATTTTCCACTAAAAATAATAAATAGTTTAATTTCGAAAAAAGAGAAACATTTTATCAATTTGAAATTATATGGACCATACTGCAATAACAAAAATGTACAAAAGTTTGTGAGCATCGCTTATACGCACATCCCCTCTTCAAAGATCATTCAATTCTTTAAAAATAATAATTTGAATACTGCTTTTTCGAGTCACAGCAGATTAGATAGAATGATTTTTAATAACAAAATGTCAAAAGTCCATCCAATGAAGAGAACAGGAATTTATAGAATGGACTGTGAAGAATGTAATTCAACATATATAGGTCAGACCGGGAGATGTTTTGAAACCAGGCTAAAAGAACATCTAAAAAACGGACAATCAGCATTTAGGGAACATCTAGAGTCAAAAAAACATAACATCTCATCCTCTTTCAAACCAAAAATTCTTCATTACTGTGATAAAGGTATGATAATGAACTTTCTGGAAGCCATGGAAATAAACAAGATCCAAAAATCCCATAATTACATTCTACTTAATGACAAGTTAGACTTAAACCACACCCCACTGTTATATCTCTGATAACTTGGATCCATCGATTACATTTTACCTCCCCCAGGTACCGAACCGAAATACTTATATACGAGTATTTTCAAGCGATGTCTTTGCAATTATGGTATTCAGTCTTGATAATGCAGTAACAGGCGAAACTAGTCGAATAAAAACTTATTTTCATTTTGTGGTTTTTAGACAAGTTGTTTTCCTTATTATTTAATTTTTTTAATATAAATATGAACTAAAAGAGAGTTGATATATCATCCATCGATTATTTATATATATATATATATATATATATATATATATATATATATATATATATATATATATATATATATATATATATATATAATATATATATATATATATATATATATATATATATATAT
Source organism: Cynegetis impunctata (assembly GCA_030704885.1). Taxonomy (NCBI): domain Eukaryota; kingdom Metazoa; phylum Arthropoda; class Insecta; order Coleoptera; family Coccinellidae; genus Cynegetis; species Cynegetis impunctata. Next base: position 128,143 of record JARQZK010002967.1, on the reverse strand, counting down.
CACCAAGTGATAATATATATATATATATATATATATAATATATTAATTCATTAATTTTCCTATTTAATATGGTTAAATAATGTTTATTGTTGAAGTGTCCACAATGGGCGTGGGTTGCGCAAGCCAGATTACCCGTTTTCGGCCGTATTTTTACCCCTCTGAGGAAATTATAAATATTGATCCTACATTTTCGAAAGTTGAGACTTCATTATAGAAAAATTCCTCTTGATTTCGAATCTTTTTTCAGATATCAAATATCTCAATTAGTTTTTGAGGTATTTGCAGAAAACCAAACATCTCTTTTCGTCTTTTAGTAAATTGTTTATAACTTTTACAATTTTCGCTAGCGGAACTTTATTTTTTTTCAAAAAATATCTAGATGCTATTCCGAATCTAATGACACCTTGCTCATATTTTTTCAAGACTGCTGAAAAAAGTTGAACAAAAAAGCACTTGTTGACTAGACTATTGAAAATAACTCCTGATAACAAATTTCAGCTCAATTAGTTCAATAGGAGCCGCTGGAGATGCCAATTTGTAACATTTGTAACGGGACATTTTTCAAAACGTTTGAAAAGTTTTATATATATATATATGTATATATATATATATATATATATATATATATATATATATATATATATATATATATATATATATATTTTTATATATATATATATATATATATAACTACTCCCGCACTTGACTGTTGACTTTTTTCAGCTCATTTGGTTCGATAGGAGCCGCTAGAGATGCCACCTATTCTTAATTCATAACTTTCGATACCTACATTGCCATAGTTATTTTCGACGAAAAATATCCGGACTATATAAGAATAATAATTGCAATAATAGTTGTAAAACATTTAACAGTAATAGAATTTTTAGAACTTTAAAATAATTTAAAAAATTGTCGTATATCTGATTGAAAATTTTTAAAAATTTCACCTGCCTAAATTGAGTAGACAGCAATGGGAAATTCAATCATTAAATATTCTGGCGTTATTTATACATTCCAACATAAAGAACAACATTGGGAAGGCCAGCTGGTTTATTTGGAACAATAAGTCAGTCTCATTGAAGTACCAAATCATCAATAACCGAATCTTCAGAAATAGATGTGGCTGGTGTGTGTGTGAGTGTGTGTGTGTCCGACAGAGATATTAACATGGGCCTGTCCGTCGACCGCGGCTTGCTGCCTTTTTTCTTCAAATTGTAAATAACTTCAATTTGGTAGATCAAGGGAGGCGGCCTTTAACAGTCGAACGACGATACGTCACGGCTGTCAATCTTCATTAGGTTTTTTGCCGCAATACTAAACGTGTTACGGGTATCTTCGTTCGGTAAAAAAAGCAAATGGAAAAAAACAAAACGACTGTCGGAAAAAAAGGCAACAACAAAAATGAAACCAATTACTCTTGGCTTGTTGGTGGATTCGTTGGTTTATTGGTATACCTGTGTTTGCAGCGGGACAGTTGTTCGGTAGGTGAATATCTTCATATTTGTGGCGATGTTGCTGCCGCAAAGTTATCCATAAATTTAATATGGGTACTTTCGCAAGCAATCTGTTGCCTCATGTGGAATGTAACTTTCGAAGTTATTTCGGGGCTCATTTTTGAGATATGTTTTTCAGCTTATTGTGTACTCTTCTTCACTTTCGAACCGAAAAATAATGCATTCTGTGAAACACACTTATTGGTACTCTTTGGTTTGAAGAACGACGTTTCGTAGACTAAGTTGAGATCGTCAGGTGGACATTCGCGTCTAGCAAAGAATATATATATATATATATATATATATATATATATATATATATATATATATATATATATATATATATATATATATATTTATTTATATATATATATATAAATATATATATATATATATAATTAAGTGAACTAGGACATTTATTTGAAACTAATCAAACAAACCTCCTAGCGGAGCTGGTTATAAGAGTTCACGAAGCATCGAAATATCAACATCTACCCCAGACGGTAATTGTTCTTCTGTTGTGAAAGATGTGGTTCAATTGTTTCCGACTGGTGGCGCTGTGTCATATTTATATGTCATGGAGTTACTAGAAGAAATATGTATGACCGTTTGAAATGTTGGTTTGGTTATCACTCTTTGTGGATGGATGATACTGATGAGCCCCGATAAGGGCGAAACAGTCTGTCTATCAATTTCCATCGATTGTGATAAACAAATTAACATTTCGAACAATTACCGTCTGGGGTAGATGTTGATATTTCGATGCTTCGTGAACTCTTATAACCAGCTCCGCTAGGAGGTTTGTTTGATTAGTTTCAAATAAATGTCCTAGTTTACTTAATTTTATAACCACGGGCGTGTTTTCCGTTTAACACGAATAATTCTTACTTATATATATATATATATATATATATATATATATATATATATATATATATATATATATATAAACATACATGTATATATACACACACACACACACACACATATATATAGTTGACACGTGTTTCGGACTCTTTGGTCCTCATCAGAACGGCGTAGCCAAGTATGCGATGGAAAACCTGGAATTGAAACAGCAACAACAAGCAGAATCCCCTGCTTCGGAAGACAATCACACAATTTGTGGTACATTGTTCGAACTCTCCGGATTGGGAGATTTGGTCAAAACTCTGACCACGGAGGCGATTAATGCCATCCGCGAAATCCTGGACCGTGGAAATAACTTCGACATATGCGGGCTAGACCGTTAATTCTGCTTGTTTCATATACTATTTCCCCGCGATAAATTTCCTCTTTGTATATATATATATATATATATATATATATATATATATATATATATATATATATATATATATATATATATATATATATATATATATATATTTATATATATATATATATATATATATTATATAATATATATATATATATATATATATATATATATATATATATAAATGTATTTATAAATTTTGAGGTTGCAGTCAGAATAATTGTTGGGCTAGGTTAAAGAAGACTTTTTGTCATATGGTCGAGATTTCGGAAATGGTTATTTCCTTTATCAAGACATCTATAATAAAAGAACAACTTTTGATTTACAACAGAATTCACAAAAAAGTTAAAAAATTACTTGAGGTTATATAAATTTTGAAAAAAGGTAAAAGAGGAACAGAAAAGTTGATGGGTACAATCTTGAAACTTCGTCACATATGTAAACATCCATTTCAAGAAATATAAATCTTATTTTCAACAATCAGTAATTTCCTATCTTGCTACCTACAGGCAACCAGACAAACAAAATGGTCGAAGTCACCCTGAGCACGCGGAGCTAAACCACAGAACAACTAGGTGATCTTCTTTCAATAATTGACAATCGTCGATATATCAAATAAACGGGACACGGTCCAAACTAAATGTAAAGAAACTAAAAAATATTCAACCGAAAGAGCATGGTGTGAAAATTTTGAAAAGATTTTTTTATAATTTTTACAACTAACCAATAACTGCAAACAACTTTTTGAATAGTTCAATAAAATAATGTTACTAACTCTTAATAGCTAACAAATGGGCTAAACCTTCTCTAATTTTGAAAGATTCGTCACAAGTTCACATTGACAAATTTACTTGTAGTCTAGACAAAACCTGCTTAATAGAACTACAGTAATATAAAATGAAAACATCCTACTGCAAACTTCGGTTACTATGCAACCATAGTGAAACAGGTGAACCTAGGCTGGAAAATATTAAACCACCAATGTGGAGTGTACACCCTTGATAAATTTAACCAAAAACAAACAAAAGAAATGATAAAACAACCGATGATGCGCTCAGGAAACAAACAAAAAACATAATCGACTCAACAAATCAAAAGTTAGAAAATCTCTTAAAAATTTTGAAAAATATAAATTGCACCACGATAAACCTATGGTCTGAAAAAATAACTCTGTTCCAACTTGATAATGTAATTATACATGATACTGAGGTTGTTGAGATAAGTTTTCTTATTAATGCTATTTTTGTCATTATTAATATGGAACATTTCCTTGAAAACTCTTTTGTGCACTGCACTGAAAATAACTATCACAAAAAAGTTTTCAAGGAAATGTTCCAACCACGAACAACTGACAGTGACCATTGACAGAGTGAAAATGAGTAGACTGAGGTAGATATTATTAACAGTGATTGTAATGTGTTCAGATAGAGTTAAAATGTATAACTGTTTTGCAGTTTTTAAACTCCATATTACTCTACTAATTCATGGAAAAATTTTAGCTAAATTATTAAGCAAACATAACCTTTAACTGCCAAAGAAATTAACTATATATATATATATATATATATATATATATATATATATATATATATATATATATATATATATATATATATATATATATATATATATATATATATATATATATATATATATATGAGGCGTTTGGAGCAAAAGTAGCCCAAGCCACAATGTGTTGAAAATTGAGTTAAGAGCAAAAATAGCCTACAAATAAATCAAATTTCAATCGTGCTATACCGGCCCAAGCCTATTTCGACCATTCACCACAAGATACCACATAAATTCACTATTGCGCTCACAGTAAGTTAAAATTTTCGAAAGCAAGACTGACCCAACCCACTTCTAGGCCGCTTTTGCATTCAATTGCGACGCATATTTCACTGCGTGCGTTTGTTGTTACTTTCATGGCGTACCTTTTGTCCTTTAAATTGAAGTTTATTTTGAGAATGAGTGCAATAATATGCCATCATTTCAATAAGAGTTCCGTACTACAAAAGACAAAGACGTTTTGTTTCGGGATTCATGGTCATCAAACTAGCAGGTACACATGTTCATGTGGGACGACAGTATAGCATCCCGGGGTCCCCAGGAAATTGGTTCTTGTATTGCACACAACATAAAAAACTTTGTTACCACAAAAAAGTTAATAATGTACAGGGATCAGTGCTTTGGTCAAAATAGAAATTTTAAAATGGCGGCTCTTTTGCTTACATTACCTCATCCTGCGACCACAAAGTTGGACAAAATTGACCATAAATTTTTAGTATATCGGGACACTCTTACCTTCCAAACGATCAAGACTTTGGTCTAGTTGAAAAAACAAAAAGCACTATGAAAATATTTATGTTCTCAATGATTGGGTGCAGGTAGTTCTTGAAACCAAGAAAAAAATCCGTTCAGAGTAGTTGTTATGACATCCAGCGACTTTTTCTCAACAACAGAACTAGAGAAAGCATTAACAAATCGCAAAAAAACAGAATCTGATGAAAATGTAAAGTGGCTACGTATACAGTGGCTTCGGTATGATGAAGAAAAACCTGGAATTGTCCAGTGTAAGTACTCGAATAACGAAGATGTTTTATTTAACAAAGTTAATGTTAAAAAACGGGGCAAGCAAACATTCCAGGAAATGGCAAAACTTCTTTTGCTGTTTGGAGGACTCAAACCCATACAAGAAAAAAAACACCAAGACTCATTATCCCTGCTTGACTTCCACCAGTATACCATGAATTTTATCGTCAACTGGTCCAAAATGAACATGATGATGAAGACTAAGATGATTTTGAAGGTCACGGCGTGGAAGAAAATGAATGAAAACACTTTAAGTAAATTATTTTGCATCAAAATCATTTTTTATTCCAAAGTCAACAAAAAAAGAAGTTATGCAAAAGTGGCCCAAGCCACATTCAAAATCTTATTTTTCAACAAAAATGATCCAAACAGTTAGTATAACATCCTTACTTTTACCTGAATTCAAATAAGTTAAGGAACTCTTAACATCGTCTTTAATAATTTCTTGATTGATTCTCTAAAATCTTCATAATTTTCTTTTGCTTGTTTCTCCATAATAATTATTTTTGACTTGGGCCACTTTTGCGCTAAACGCCTCATATATACCGGGTGTAAATGAGTGATGGGCCACCCCTATAACTTTTTAATGGATTCTTCGATTTCATTGAAATTTAGGTGGTGCATCCCAGACATAATTTTGAATTTTTTATATACGAAATCAATATGGCTGACTTCCGGTTCCACAGAAAACGATATAAAAATTAAAAATAATAGGGAAATTTTCCCTAACATATTCAAGCTACTGAGAATATTGACTTCTTTGCCAGTGAACACTGCAACTACTGAGAGGACAATATCCACTCTCAGACGATTGAAGGCGTACTCGAGAAACACGTGTGGAAAAGACAGACTAAGTGGACTGGCTATCATGTCTGTTCACAGAAGTTATCAAATCTCAACAGACAAAGTGATCGATGAATTCGTTAGAAAGAAGAACAGTAGAACGGATTTTGTAATTTAGATTTTGTGATATTATTTTATTCTTTTCTGAAGATTCAATACGTCACGTAATATTACATTTGTATTAAACTATTTCAGTTTATTTGTATCGTCTATCTATTTATTCTAACAGTCAATCAAAATATGAAATATTCTGATGTCTCATAAATCCTCTTATTTTTCAGTCGAAATTCTCGAGTCAAACCATAGTTTTTTGGCACCTAAATTCTTAGTACGTAATAGTTTAGAAAAAGCCAAAAATGTGTCATTTGACAGTTAAATTTTGAAAATTTTCGGAACCTTTGGTGCTGTAAGTCCCCTCCGAAATTTTTTCCTGGGTACGGCCTTGTATATAAATATATATATATATATATATTTATATATTTATATATATATATATATATATATATATATATATATATATATATATATATATATATATATATATATATATATATATATATATATATATATATATATATATATATATATATATATATATAGTATATATATATATATATATATATATATATATATATATATATATATATATATAATTATTCATTCGAATTGTTGTTGCCTGTCAACTATTTCTTATCTTTTGATAATTATTAGCAATAACAGGCTTGTTGAATCTCAAAAAACTCGATATTATTAAAAAGTTGACGTTTCGCCACGACATTCGTGGCTTTATCAAAACTTTTGAAAAAATTGAAATTTCTTTGACATTTATTGATTTGAAAAAATTTGAATAGAAAAAGACTACTATGTCTCACTGAAATTTTTTTCGGCTGTGGCCGTTCTTTGTTATTTATTACGTGCTATTCAGTCCAATATTAACATTCAAATCTGTTGTTATTAGATGGTAAGGGAAACCACAGAAACCTTTACCCACTTAATGTTCGAAATAGGTTCAAATTATTTTGATTTTGAAAAGTCAAAGAATAGGATACTATTTATCTTGTTCTCAAAAATTTCTCGTTGTGGCTGTGGCCGTATTCAGTTATTAATTACGTGCTATTTAGTCCAATATCAACAGACAGGTCCGTTGATATTATATGGGAAGGGAACCACAGAAACCTTCACCCACGTAATGTACAAAATAGGTTTAAAATATTTGATTGTTGTCTTTAAAAAGACATTACTTGTAATTATGGAGATCACATGTTCTAACCACTAGATTGGTATTGCTGTGAATTAAAAATGAAAATGTTCAGACCAAGGGTGATTCAAGTCCTATTTGTCCTGTCAGGACACGTATTGCTTCAATTAGTGGATGTGACTATGTGACTAAAAATTCAGTTAATTAACTGAAGATTCAAGTCATCAAATTCAAACGTGGACAAGCATTTTCTTCATTATTTAGAGAGATTGTTTCAAATGTTATGGACTTTTAGAGATTTTCTTAATGAAAAAGTGCGTTGTAAAGAACTTCACATTCTTAGCAGCGGTAAATCGTGAGCCTCTGTACATGCAACGACGAGCCATAACTTTAGTAAAGAAGAACGAAAAATAATAGCTTTTACCTTTTATACCACCTATTTCTCATCAATTTCATAAAAATCTTCCTGTTAAAATTAATACAAGAACTATCTTCCAAGATGGTCAGGATTAGAGTAGGTAATCAGTTGTTGAGTGATGAAGAGTTCAACAACAAATACCAATTCGACAAATAGATTAGCTATTTTTTTTAATATTCATGTTGAAATTGTTTTTTGATATAAATTTTATTTTACTTACTTGTTTCAGTCTAAAAACATCTGTGCAATCCTAATACACACAAATTTGAATTTGTGACTCTACAATTAAAATTTATTTTCTGTAAAATTGTGAAAGAATGTTTAATCTTTTAGATAAATTCAGTTTTATTCTCGTGACTTGGATTAAACAATGCACCTTAATATGAATTAGTTCAGTGCAACACAGATCTAAGTCCATTTTATTTTCTTAATTGATTGATTAGTTAGGTGTTTTTATATTTATCATCCATGAAGTATAAGAGAAATAAAATTTAATGTATCACCAAAAAGAATCTAATGAATCCAATTTGAAATGAATAACAAGAAATTACCTATAAACACAAACGCAAATATCTTAATTAATCAAAACTTTGTAAAATGGACTTGGACCACTGTTGTTCTGATACACCCATATATATATATATATATATATATATATATATATATATATATATATATATATATATATATATATATGTATATATATATTATTTATATATATATAATATATATATATATATATATATATATATATATATATATATATATACACATATACATTAATATAATTTTATTATTTCGTCACTCTTTAAATATAATTTAAATTTAAATGACTCTATCTCCAGGTTGGGTTCATCAATTAATTTTGAAAATTTTGGGCACGAATGTTTATTTTTATAAATTGGCCAATTAATTGTTCAAAACTCACAATTTTGTAAAGTTCTTTCAATTAAAACTTCTTGTCACTTCTTTCTTCTCTCTCTTTGAATTTTTCCTTCAGTCCTCCTCTAACAGCCTTCTTCCCATCAATTATCATTCACAATTCATCCACAAGTTCCATCAAATACCATATTATACAATTATTCCGATGTTTTATTTATTTTGATATCTATTTTTTCAATCTATCTCCAAAACTATCAATTTAATAATGGCTGACATAAACAAAAAACAATCTTTTTTATCGTCATGTAAATACTTTTATTTTCAAACGTCAGATAATGGTCATTTTGCTGATTGTTGGGAGCAGGTATCAGTGTCACTTTTATGACTTTTAGCACAAGCGGCGGAGTATAACACTTATACGCCGCTCAACTTCAATTTAATTTATTGTCTTATTTTAGAAATGCAACAATGCAGGTATCTTATATAATGTCACATTTCTTTTTATCATATTTATATATCTAAAATAAAACAAAAGTAACCCTTTTTTTACGAACAATACTTTATTTAAAGTTAAAATTTGCTGTACAGTTATGTAAAATGGCACTACGTAAAATCTCACTTCTATCGGATTCTGAACTTGTATTATTGTTTAACAAACTGGCCCTCGAGGAATTTCGAAATATCAATCTTTTCCCTGATATGTAGCAAGGACCTGTTCATTGAATAGTGGCCCCATAATGAAGAACTCTTCATTTTATGAAGATCTTTCAATTCGATAAAATAACCCAATAAAGCATTTTCGGAATACTTCTTTATTTTTTCTCGCTGGCAATAATTCAGAAATCTTTGATACGACGCTTCGTAAACGGCCGCCGATTTTGTTGGTAATAGCTGCTGCACTGCTAATTTTGCTGCTGCTGCAACTCTTGGTGGCGTGGATGGTGTACTAGATTCATCAGACATACTACAGTATTTTAGCACAATTGAATACAGCTCTATATTTCTCAAAAAATGAAATTATCGATGTCATTTAATTTAATTCACTAACTTTGCCATCGATTCAAGCCAAATTATTTGTTCATCGTTAAATTGTTATACAGGAGGTATAAATTAGATTATTTACACTTTTAATATCCACCAATTTTCCGATTTTCAAATGCAAATCGTTTGAAAAGAAAACATTTTATTTTATTTTCAAACGTACAATAATAACGTCATTTCTCGTTTGACAGGATCATCGAAAAGTTCTTTTTTTCCGCCAAGGAGGAGAAGTGTTGCTATGCAACACTTTTCCGGCCGGCGGCAGGAAAAGTGTTACTATGCAAAAGATGAATTGGTAACCATGAACAAAAAATTCTCCAATTCAAACGTCATTTTCATTTCCAAACACTTCTCACTAGGTTGCAAATTATAACTATCAATTATTTTACTTTATATCTGTCAAAATCAATTTTGCGTACCAACCGTAACTAGGCAAATGTTCCATAATTCATGACGATCATAAGTGGATAGAATTATGTGCGTAAATGTGAATCAATCCAAAAATGGATATTCAGATTTTAATGAATTTCAAAATGTTTGAAAATAAAATAACATATTTCATTCGGAGTAGAAGTGACTTTTCACTCTCCTCCTCATGAAATAATATACTATTATTCGGAGTATGAGGTATACTATGTGACTCGTAGAGATTTAATTCGCCTCGCTACGCTTGGCGTTGAAACATCCCTACTCAGTCACTTAATGTGTACCTTTACTTATACTCCTAATAAAATAAATATCTATTTTCCGAAAACGTCAAAAAATGACGACCTTTTTAACTTCAGTTCTTAATGTTGAAGTTTGATTTCACAGACGTCATTTTGTTTTTACTTTTTTGTCCGGCCGTGAGCGTGCAAAAAAGTGTACTTTTTTGTATGCTCACGGCAATTTCAGGAACGTTGTGCGGCTTACAGATGGGTTCCGAATCCGATATAATGTAATGCGTAAGAAAAGTCTTATATATTTTACAATAACTAAATATTTCTTAATACTCGGGTACTTACCAAAACCGCACAGTCCTATAACGAGTAGATAAGTGACTTTAAATGTTTCTGACAAATATTTTGTTGAATTGTCAAATTTGCGTGGCCTTGACAACAACAAAACCAGTAAGCAAAGCAATCTAGTTTTACGCTTTTCTACATCTAATCCTTTTTAAAAATATTATCTTAATTCTTATTCCAATCAATGACCATTTTCCCGTGTATTTATCCTATACAGCACCGATTTTCATAAAAAATTGGATTAAGGTTCAACTTACCATCTTTTTCAAAGTCTACCCTGTGCCGGGGGTTGCTTTTTCCCTGGGCATGGATGACACCACTTTTTGGGGGTGAAAATTTTTCATTGAAAATAAGTACGGAAATCGATACATTGACTAATTCTAAGCAACTTTTGTTTCATGAAGTTTTTTCTGAAAGTCAATTCTTTTCCACTTATTCGCGAGTGAAATTGTCGGATTCCAGGCAAAAAAATACTTTTGCAGATTCTTTCTCGCGAATAACTGGAAAAATTTGCATTTGATCGAAAACAATGTGGAAAGCAAATTTATAGCCTATAAAAAAACAAAGAAAATCGTGTAATTATGATGTATGCAGTCCCAATAAACACGGAATTATTGCTTTTCGAAAGTTGATTGGTATTTTCAATCGCCAAAATAGAAAGTTTCTACGTACAATAACCAAAAACCAATGCATTTTCGGGGAAAACTCATGAAACTTTTTTGAAAGTCCTTTAAAAAACCTTCATTTTTATTCCTCATGAAAGTTCCTAGCATCAAAACTGAGCGAGTCATGAAGAGAAAAATGTCGATTCCTGTTCATTCGTTGGAAAAAATACTGAAAATCTCACCCTCTCTTCCACCCGATTAGAAAAAAAATGTTGCCACCTTACAATTCACTTTATTTATATTTTTGTAATACGTTCTGAGTGTTTGACCAGTTTAGAGTACTTCTTTTTGAAAAAAATTGAGTTTTAATAGAGAAAATTTTTTTCGTAATTTAGCGGAAAATCGCCTTTTCTTCAAAATAAGTCAAAAACTGTTAATAATATGCAAAATTTTGTTGAGTACGAAATTGTAAGTTTTTCTTTTTCAAAAATTTTGGAGTTTGATTTTTTTGTAGGATAAAAATTGAGTAAGATATGGCCATTTAAAGCTTGCGTGTGTTCTTGCAAAGTACCTTTTTTGAGCCCTTTTAGCATGAACCTTTTTAAAAATAAAATCTGACAAAAAGTTTCAGCTAGATGAGCTTATAGCTCTTAAAAAACCTACAAAATTCTTTTTAGAAAGACTTTATTGCTCAAAAACTAAGCGAGTTATGGGGAAAAAACTAAAAGCACATTTTTGTAGAAATTGGAATATGTTTATTACTATATTGATGAATACACATAGTGGTAAATACCAATCAACTTTCAACAAGCAATAATTCCATTTGTATTCGGTCAAAATACATTATAAATACAGAATTTTCTTTGGTTTTTTATAAGCTATGATTTTGCTCTCTAAATGTTTTTCGATTAAATGCATATTTTTCCAGTTATTCGCGAAAAAGATTCTGAAAACGTGGTTTTTTTGCCTGAAAAACGACAAATTCACTCGCGAATAAGTCGAAAAGTATTGACTTTCAGAAAAAACTTCATGAAACAAAAGTTGCTTAAAATTAGTCAATTCATTGATTTCCGTACTTGTTTTTAATGAAATATTTTTCAATCCCAAGAAGGGGTGGCATCCACCCCCAGAGAAAAAGCAACCCCCGGCACAGGGTAGACTTCGAAATAGATGGTAAGTAGAACCTAAATCCAAATTTTCATACAAATCGGTTCTGTATGGGATAAATACACAGTTTACACTTTTCTTACCGTCATTGACTGGACTAGAACACCGTTCGCGGAAAAAATCGCATGTTTTACTCGAAGAAAAGCATGCCATAGGCTCGTCTAAAATAAAAACATTCAGTCTCGCCACAAAAAGTATCACTTTTACTCCTAATAAAACAATATACAAATATATACTATTAATTTTTCACAAATCACAATTGCCTCCATGTAGCTTTTAGATTATAAATCTATTTCACATATTTCGATTTTTAATATTTCGAATTTTCATGACATCTTCTGACAACATACTAATAATTTTCCTTATATTCTTAAATTTCATGTTCTATCATTGATTTCTACATAACTACATCTTCATTTTCATATTCTAAACATATTTATTTATATTTTTGATTGATAATCATTTGAGTTCATTGAAATTTATACACATTTTATTCAATTCTACTTAACATTATTCAATATCAATGAAAATATCATAACAATAAATATATATATATATATATATATATATATATATATATATATATATATATATATTATATATATATATATATATATATATATATATATATATATATATATATATATATATATATATATCTATATATATATAGGGAGTTTCATTAGTAATGGTAAATATTTAAATTTTAAAATCTTGGGCTCTAAATATGATGTAACATACAGAAAATATATATTGCAGTTACAGGCTGTTCTAAACAAAATTTTAAAAAAGCATTGTTCGTTCATCATATTAATAAAACAAACAAAAAAATTATAAAACAGTTTCCATATTTTGATTCATAAATTCATATTTTATTCCGTTCATTCACAATTTTATACTTGACTTCTTATAAAATTTCATAAGAATGTCAAATGGAAGTGGAGATATGAACTTCGATCTTTTCTACTTCAATTTTTACAATAAAAGCAAGTAAAAAGATGTATTGCCTGTAAAAGAATTACTGATTTTTATCCAAACCATAATTTTATCAATTTCGTTCACAATCTTAACTTTTCACGGAATTTAATTACAATGACCTATTATGGCAATAATATCTTCTATCAAATCCTCTGTGGCGATATTAACCTCGTCCTTTGATCCTCCATATTCTATACACTGAAATCAAGTTACAAAATTATTGCCTAAAAAGAATAAATATCCAACAAAATAAGCAAAACATTATTTTATACGAAATGAAATTAATAATAAATCAAGTTAATTATGTGTTTAGAATTAGTGTTGTTCGGTAGAAAAAATTTTGAACTCCATATTATTCTACTAATAAAGGAGGTTCGCCACTAAAACTTCTATAAAATATGGATTAAAGACAAATTTGAGTTGAATTATTAATTGAACTAAATCTGTAACTTTTAAAGAAATAAACTTCGTATATATATATTTATATATATATATATATATATATATATATATATATATATATATATATATATATATATATATATATATATATATATATAATTATTCATTCGAATTGTTGTTGCCTGTGAACTATTTCTAATCTTTTGATAATTATTAGCAATAACAGGCTTGTTGAATCTCAAAAAACTCGATTTTATTAAAAAGTTGACGTTTCGCCACGACATTCGTGGCTTTATCAAAACTTTTGATAAAGCTTTTTTCCTTCAATTTTTCATTCCGATCCCTGATTTTATAAGAATAGGTAATAGATTATTTGTAAAAAATAAATAAACTTTTCCTACTTCAATATAATATTTCAACGAATAATTCTTTACGTCAAAGAAGAAGAAAAATGTTAAATAGTTTTTAATTCAGACATGGATCGCCTTTCAAAACACATAACAAAACATGTTTACTAATACAGCTGACCTTTATAGTTTATCTCCAATATTTCCTTTCATAATTTATTATAGACCTAGCTTTTCATTTTATAGTTTTGGAGTATACCAGAATTATGTTATAGTCAGTCCATATAAGCCAAGTAAATTGGGCCGTTCCTACAACGATGTTTATCCATACCTCATATGAAGAATGGACGACTACCCACTTGGTTATCCATTCGATTGGCCTGTATACGATGAAGATTATCTCAAAGTGACCAACACATATTTCTACGATACCAAGATCTACATTGATGAAGCATCTAATAAGCACCGCCAGTATTGAAAATTGGGCAGAAATCATTTTATGATTTCTTACTTCAATTCCGCCTTGTCAAATTGAAAAATATAATCTGTATGATTTTTTGTTGAATATATTTTTTCACGACTATTTTCCAAAACTTCTTTAATAATTAATATATATAATTAAGTATCTCCATGCATTTAGCTAAATATTTTTTAATATTACCTACTAGATCATTAAAAAAATGTTATTCATATAGTGATTATCGCAAGTCGCCGATAGCGGTCGTAGATAGTAAATAATTACAAGAGACCGAAAGGTTTTCGAACAAAACGGAATATTCGTTTTGTATTTTAGAATTTACCAGCATAGCAACGCGAAAATGTTCAGAGGATTAAACATAACCCCTGAAAAAAGTATTTTCCTAAGGATTCTCCTAACCATTCGTACTTTGGATGACGTACGCTCTATAGCGTAATCCATATACTAAATTTGAGCTATATTTTTAAAAACGGCAGGTGCTATAAAACATTTGAAAAAATTTGAAATTTCAACATTCTGTAGATCAATAACGAACCGTTTGTAGGTCTATGTTTATGTGAACACCGTGTATATATATATATATATATATATATATATATATATATATATATATATATATATATATATATATATATATATATATATATATATATATATATATATATATATATATATATATATATATATATATATATATTTTTATATATTTTTATTTATATTTATATATTTATTTATTTATATATATATATATATATATATATATATATATATATATTTTTTTGAAATTCCAACACACCGTGACACGAGAATTTTATATATATATATATATATATATTATATATATATATATATATATATATATATATATATATATATATATATATATATATAAAATTCTCGTGTCACGGTGTGTTGGAATTTCAAAAATTAATATTGAGTTGAAGGAAATATTTCGAATGTTGACTGTACAATATTACGTTGAAATATTAGAATGTTTATCTTAGACGATTTATGTGAGTTACATACCCATAAAGTGCAGCGTATATATAATAAACTGCAAGTCTGCACTATTATTCTTAGAAACCTATTTTTATATTATAGATAAGAAGTTTACATTATAACCATTGCATTAGCCTTCAATCACTTCTAAGCTTACTCTTGAAGAGAACACATGTCTCTGTTATTTCATTTAGTATATAGTAACTTTACCATTATTGTAATAATTGAAATAAACAGTTTTTAAAAACCCTCTTGGTGTCTCACGATACATATCTGGCGCAGTCGGTAGGATACGTGCGGTTGTGTAAAAGAAGAAATCACATTTTACTGAAGGACCGAATTTCCACAACTAGGTGTTTCTACATCGAAGCCGTATCCAGAAACAAGAATCTACACTTCGAGAACCAAGAAGCAAGAGTAGTAGAAGTCAGGAAAGAAACTACGTGCTTCAGATTTAAACTGTAAGTGCCAAATAGTTCCTTTCGCCTTCCTTACCTTTTTTCAAGTTTAGGGAGATAATAGTAAGAAATTAAAGGATTTTATTAATTAATCGCCTTCCTTACTTTTTTTCAAGTTTAGGGAGATAATTTTAAGAAAGCAAATAATTTTATTAAGAAATTAAAAAGAATAATTAATAATCAAAGTGAATAATAAACCCTTGCTGGTAAATAATTGAATGAACACAGTTGAAGATTTATTAAATAATTTTTATATATAGATATATTTATATATTGATAGTTATCAATAAAAGAAGAATCAACTTCTTAAAATTCAAGAAATTTAAGTGACAATGTAAATTTAACTAGAAATATGGTTCCCCCGGTAGTACTTCCGGTTCAGGTTCCAGAAACCGCCCAAATTAATTGGGATATTTTCGAATTTCAACTAGAGAATATTAAACCATATGATGGTGACGCGAATACTCTCAATAGATTTATCAGAAACTGTGATAAATTTGTTGAAAGATACAGAGTACATAACGACGCAGATTTAAATAAATTAATTTTCGAGTGCATTCACGGAAAGTTAATTGGTAGAGCGGAAATATTTGTAGGTAATCGTGCAGAATTACTTTCTTGGAACGATATCAAAGCTGCCTTACAACAATGCTTCGCAGACAGACGCGATTTAAACTGTATGATACAAGAATTAACAAGAACACGACCATTTAAAAATGAGACAATGCATGATTTTGGAACACGCCTTCAGGTATTACGAAGTCATGTAATCCAACGAATAGAAAACGACACCACCCTACAACGAGACGAAAAAATTTTTCAGTATACGTATTGCGATAAAATAGCCTTAAACACATTTATTGCAGGATCCACTGGTGTCTTGAGAAATAACATGCACCTTAAGAAACCAGAGTCTCTCGAGGATGCAATTGCCTACATTGATGAATGTAATAATTTTGAAAGATTATATGGTAATTTAAATAATAATTTTACACGCGATAATTCTTTCAAACAAAATATAATATTCCAGAAAGCAAATTATCAAAATCAACCAAATTTTAATCAATGGAATTATCAACAGCCATATAGACAAAAGAATCAAACCAATGTTCCATACGGAAACAATCATTTTGCTGATTATAACCAACATAAAAATTTTATTTCGGAAGATCTTTATATGAATGATTATGATCAAGAAGAGCAAGATTTAAATTTAAACCCTGTATACGATCCAGAATATGATCCAAATCAAGTTAATGAAACCGATATTTTAAAACACTCGGTATATCAAAATCAAACTAATGAAAATCAAACATTTTCGCGAACAAGCCTCGGAAACTCAGACAGTATAGAATTAAATTCAAACAACCCTTTGCTTTATATAGAAATTCAAAATCCAAAAATGAAATTACTAATTGATACAGGTACTAGTAGGTCATTTCTCCGACCTAGATTTGCAGAAAATTATTATCCCAAATGTATCTACCATAGTAATGTAGATATTACATCAGCATTCGCAAAGAGAACAATAGAATATCAAGCGAAAATTCCTGCGTTTGCAGAGTTCAGCAGTAATTATCATATTAAATTTATCTTATATGACTTCCATGAATTCTTTGACGGAATCTTAGGATTAAAAGATATCATGAATATGAATCTGAATATAGACTTTTGACAATGTTGCCATTCCTATCAAATTCAGAATACCCGAAGATAAAAGGTTCGAGTTCACTATAAGACCTTATGAAAAATCAATTAAAAACCTCCCAGTAACAATTCCTAATGGTGAAATATTAATAGATGAACAAGAAGTAGGAAAATTACATGTACCCGAAATTTTAACAGTAGCAAAAAGAGGTTTCGCAAAAGTAGAAATAATAAATACCACGAATAGGCCCATTACAACAAATTTAATAAAACCCCTTGCTGCGTACCCATTCTCCTATTTGGATAAGAAAATTATTACTAGAAAACGAACAAAATTATCCCAAGAGCTTTTGGACAAAGTTAGAGTTTACAAGTACCCTTATTGTTATAAAATAGGAAGTAAACATAGTATTGAAGTAAAACAGGAAGCTCCAAATCAGTCCAAAATCTATAAATATCCGGAAAAACATCTTGAAGATAATGAACATAAACAGAGTCAATTATCATATGAAAAATTTCTTAGTCAATTTCAGCACAAACGAATAAATAGCGAAAATATAACAGAAGAGAATGATAATTTATTCAATGCACCAACCAATTTTTCTCTCTGTCACTGTGTAAGTAAAGATTTTCATATGAATAAAGGCATCGCCCTTCAGTTCAAAATTAAATATAATAATGTTACAGAATTACTTTCACAAAATAAAAATGTTGGCCAAGTTGCTTGTATACGTAACCAAAACAGAATGCTTTACTACCTTATAACAAAAAATAATTTCTTTGATAAACCAACATACGAAAATGTATTTTCTTCATTATTGTATTTAAAGCTATTATGCTTGCAAAACAAAGATAAACATATTGCCTTTCCGAAAATATCGTCAGGACTTGATAAATTAGATTGGAATAAAATTTACGAAATGATTAAATACGTATTCTCGAATTGCGATATACAAATAAAAATTTATACAAATCCACAAATTCCACAAAAAGTAACAAGTCAATTAAATAACGAGAATCTTGATGAATTAGATCAGATAATACAAGATGCACTTGGAAAAATATTCACACTACCAGAAATCTCGGTAAAAGTACACACACCTATTGAAAATTCAATATTATCAACCCCAATAGCGGATAAAGATTTAAACCCCTATAAATATCAGATAAGTTTGATTTGTAACGAAAATACGAAAAGAAAAGCAACAGATCTTAGAAATTTAATTAAGAAACAAAAAGGTCAAAAAGACTTAGATAAAAATGAAAAGATTTACTTTAAGCCAAAATCTCGAGCTAAAATCAAGGAAGAATACCAGAAAATACCTAGGAAAATCATTGGACGCATTAAGAACAAAAATCCACGAAATAAACGCTTCTATCATAGGAATCGAATAAAATAAAATAAAAGCAGATAACGGTACGGAATTTAAAAATCATGACTTAGGAAACTTTCGTAAACTTCATAAAATTGAGTTACATTTTACTATTGCGAAAAAAAAATAGTAATTCAAATTCACTAGTAGAACTATCTCTCAACCCTTTTTGAACATTTTTGATGTTTTAGAGAAAATAACAAAGAATTATCAGTCAATCAGTTAATTAAACATTCTATTTTACCCTACAATAATTCAATTCATTTAATAACTAAATTTACCCCATTTGAAATTAAAAACGACGGTATATTATTACAGACAAATAAAAGTACATATCATAAAAGTATAGGACGAAAACCAAAAGTAAATCCAAATATCTTACAGGTACAAGAAAATGAAGTTTTGGATGACCCTGGTATACCTGGCATGTCGAATAGCGACAATTGATAGCAACGACGGAGAAATCAGCGTAACAAAGCTGAATAGCCTTATATTCCCCATTAGATTAGGAGCATGCAAAATAATTTATACTAAGCATTCATTTATTCATTACTTAGATTTAAGCGAAATAGTCAGACAAGCAAATGCTTTGAACAATAATTTCATTCAAGTTAGACGAAGAGTCGTAAATGTAAACAGTTCAAATGAAAATTCTATCTCATATCACGGCCTAGTAAGCGGAATGTTAAGTAGAACAGAATTCTTAATTCAAACGCTACAGAGGAAAATTGAAAATATTTCACCACATATTCGAACAAAACGAGGATTATTTAACGGTATAGGTAAATTAAATAAATGGTTATTTGGAAACCTAGATTCTGACGAAGGCGAAAAATATAATAAAGCAATAGAAATCTTACAAAGTAAACAAAAGGAAATTGTACACGAGGTCAACCTACAGGTGTCACTGTATACAAGATTAATAAACCATTATAATAAATCATTAAATACACTCTGGCAAAATCAAATCAAATTACAGAATAATTTGAGAAAGTTCCAATTGGTAATTAAAACTACAATGGAAACTTATGAAAATTACATCACTTTCCAAGGGACTATAAGTCAAATAAATTTAGATTGTCAAAATATGATATCCTTCATAGATAATATTGAAAATGCAATTTTATTCGCAAAATCCAATTCAATCCATCATTCAATTATTTCTAGCAAAGAGATTAAAGAAATGATAACTTATTTAACTAAAATATATGAATCGTCACAGATTCCAAAATTCAAAAATACTTTAACGTATTATCAATTATTAGGGACTCAGGTAACTTTCACAGAAAATAAAATTATAATTGCAATTCATATTCCAATCATGAGACCAAAAATCCTTGATTTTTACCACATTTACCCAGTTATCCAACATAATAAAATTTTTACCCCAACCTATCCCTATTTGGCACGAACGTCACAAGAAGCTTTAGCACAAAAAGAAGAATGTCCAAGTATCGAAGACATCTACTATTGCAGAGATAACATAATCTTAGAAGACAACTGTACACTTCAATTACTCGATGGAATACCACCCAATCATTGTATTACCACCGATCTCACCTTTGAACAATCTATAATTCAACAAGTAACCAGAGACGAAGTACTTATTATACCGGCAAAATCGAACCGTATATTATCAAAATGTACAAGAGATCAATTCCTGGAAATCAACTATCCTTCATTAATCAAGATTCCAAAGGATTGCGAAATATTAATTGACCATTTGAAATTCAAAAATAATGAACAAATTCGCCAAGGAACACCACTCATTCTACCAAAAGTTGAAATATCAGTAACAAGAAGCAGAAGCAGCTTTCAAAGCTCGAATATATCGAAAATAGACTTTGACAGTCTTTACGAAATAAATAATTTAGCGAAGCAGCTAACACCAATTGAAGAACCCAGTATTTCGAACAAAATTTCGACTTCAATAACTTCAACAATTTTAATAATCGTCATTCTGCTAATAACTTCAATATTTTACATTTTATGGAAACAAAGATCAACACCAAGGACCATAAAGGAAGAAATTGAATTACAAGAACCTCAAGAAGACGCCGAAGCAGCCGTCAACAGCCAACGCAAAAATAAATCCTTCATTTTTTCGACTTAGGGATGGAGGAGTTACATACCCATAAAGTGCAGCGTATATATAATAAACTGCAAGTCTGCACTATTATTCTTAGAAACCTATTTTTATATTATAGATAAGAAGTTTACGTTATAACCAATTGTATTAGCCTTCATCACTTCTAAGCTTACTCTTGAAGAGAACACATCTCTCAGTTATTTCATTTAGTATATAGTAACTTCACCATTATTGTAATAATTGAAATAAACAGTTTTTAAAAACCCTCTTGGTGTCTCACGATACATATCTTGTGAATTCTTTTTATGCCCTCAAGACATTGTATATATTTGTCAGCAAGTGCCTAATGTGCACGTATAATAATCGATATATGAAAGTTGCCTTAAATGAAGTATGTAACACATCTCCTAAGTATAAAGACGTTGCTCTCAAAGTAGATTTCCAGAACGAAATAATAAAGAGATATTATTTAACTCAAAAGTGTAATAGTGTGTTTTATTTCACGATCCCATAACCCAAACTTCCAACACGGTGTTTGAAATTTAACTACAAAAACTGAAATAATACCAGAAAAATTTCCTCCGAAATGGCTCGACCAATGCACCCGATATGCACACAAAATGAAATTCTGTGTGCATATCTGGTGGGTCTGAGAATCAGCCAATATATATTTTTCATCCCCCCCAGGGGGGGTCCACCCTAAATTTTTTTTTTCATTTTTTAGACAAAATTTTCTGTTCTATTTTTTTTATGATACAGCATTCCTAAATTTTTACCCCTCTACGATCAACCGCTATTTTTTATTTGTTAATTATAAACTTCAATATTTTGGCAAGATTCTTATTTTTATATTGTTGTCATATATATATATATATATATATATATATATATATATATATATATATATATATATATATATATATATATATATATATATATATATATATATATATATATATATATATATATATATATATATATATATATATATATATATTTATTTATTTATTCGAATTGTTGTTGCCTGTGAACTATTTCTAATCTCATGATAATTATTAGCAATAACAGGCTTGTTGAATCTCAAAAAACTCGATTTTATTAAAAAGTTGACGTTTCGCCACGACATTCGTGGCTTTATCAAAACTTTTTTCAACAAGCCTGTTATTGCTAATAATTATGAAGAGATTATATATATATATAAACCTATATGATAATCATTGAATAATGAAATTTCATCAGTGATTGTTGGAAAAAATACAGATAATTGAAAATAAATACCGGTGTGATGGCGTCATTTTGAATCATAAACTAAATTTTCTTTCTTCGAAATTTTAGGCTAGGAATAAGACATCGAGATACGGGGTTCACTAGACAATTCTGGCATCATCACAATACATTTTTATGGAAAAAAATGATGTTATTGCATTTAAATTTTTAGAGAAATTAGCAATCTTCTGTTATTATATCAAAAAACGCTCTCTACCGGCATAACTTAAAATTTGGCAGATCACAGATAAAATGTTTTCGATGAAGCAATAAATGCTTTTCCCAAAGAGATCAATTTTGTTGAAATCCGTTCAGTCGTTCAGGAGTTACAGCTGTTTATTCAAACAAACATTGAATTACCCCCACCACTTAATTTCAATAGATACGTCAAAAAGTGTCAAATAAAAATGACTCGAATAAAGCTCAGCTTTAAACATAAAATATTTTTTTAATATATTCACTAGATGAACTTCAGAAAGAAATCACTTTAAAAGTTTCAGATGGCGGTTACGCCCCCTGGCGGTCATCTTAGTAACCTGAAAACCCAGGATTTTCTGTTGGCCACTTATGTTATAAAATTTTTTACCCTAAGTCTCTACGATGAATAGTTTATGAGATACAGTCGCGTGCGTCTCTTAATCAGACACCCGCTACATTACTCAACTATATACATTGTTTGAACCACTAAAACTCATAGACAAACACAAACATCCATACCTAACCCAGGATTCGAACCCATCACGCATGCTTCACTCTACCTCTGCTCCACAAGGCGTGTTTGTAAAGACTTGATATCATCAATTCACTGTATTGATAGACATTAGAAAACAATCTGATTGATAAAAATATCATCTAGAATATGATAAATTACATCTCTATCATTTGTAATTTTCCTTTGAGTGGTAATTGATCACCGAATATAAAGCTCACGATGAAATAAGTACAGTAGACATTCAGAAGTTTGTTTCGACAATGAAGGTCGTGCTAGCTATTTTGGGTTTGGTGGTATGCGTAACAGCGTCAGGCTTCTCACACGAAGAATATAATGACCAAAGAAAAGTGCGAGATCTGAGCGAAAATGGAAAACTAAAAAGCGGTAAGTCGAATCAATCTAATAGAATGCGATTTAAAATATGTCATTTTAGCCCAGTCACCTGGGCTTAAAAATTGTCAAAAGCCACGAAAAAATGATTATTGGGTAATTCCCTCTCGGAAACAGCTTTATTAAAAATAAATAATTGATATTAAAAAAAGTTCACACTGATATATGGGGCGCTAATAACAAAAATCGAAAGGGTTGAAGAAAATATTTTTTTTTTGATTATCTGGCTAATAAATCAACTTTCAATAAAAAAGTACTACCGTAAAGAAGAAGCAACTTAGAAAACAAAATGATATTCCAATGTCCTATGTATAGCTACTTAGTGCTAGACTAGGCTAAATTGTTTTTAATATTACAAATGCAGCGCGTTATAAAAATGTTCATAACATCTTTACTAATAGTCTTTTGAAAAAAAATAAAAAACCGTTTTGAAGAAAGGCTCATATCCTTCAACTTTGAAAAAATTGTGTTTTAAATAATTGATTGCTTCAATATTAAAAATGCGAATTACTATACATTTTTCTCTTAAATTACATTATAGAGCAAAACTAATTATATTTTGAAAAAATATCAAATATTTATATAAATCCCTTTGGAATTAAGTCAAGTATACTCTAGTTTTTGTAATTATAACATGATTTATTAATTACTTTAAAAAATTTTCAAGATTAAAAATTTTCGTAAAATTTACTTAACAATATTGTTATGTTTAACAAAATAAAATGAAAATCAAAAGTTTAGTTTACATTATAATAACATGTCTCAAAAATTCGTCCTTAATAGTGTGAGAGACTAATTTAATCTATTGAGGAAGGAATTTTATTTTGTCGTATTCTTCCCTGAAATAATAGACTATTGCAGAGCATCGAAAGTAAAACAAAACCATTCAGATGCGAGAGTAGTTTTTATCTCTTAAGACCTCCTGGATCACGGTTTTCGAAATAATTTTTTTATGTCTTATATGTATATATATATATATATATATATATATATATATATATATATATATATATATATATATATATATATAATATATTAATATATATATGATATATATTTATTATTATATTATTTATTCGAATTGCCGTTGCCTGTGATCTATTTTTAATCTTTTGATAATTATATAGCAATAACAGGCTGGTTGAATCTTAAAAAACTCGATTTTATCAAAAAGTTTTGAACGCCTCACCATGACATTCGCAATTGAAATTTTCTTTGACATTTATTGAATTGAAAAAATTAATAAAACAGGGGCTGTTTGTATTATTGCTATTCAGTCTAATATTAATATTCAACAATTCTTTATCATATTATGATCGTAAGGGAAACCAAAGAAACTCTTTACCTACGTAATGTTTTGAAAATAATAATATATAGGGTACTATTTATCTAAACACAAGAATTAGTTATGGGAAAACATTAAAAGAAGTGAGTAGAATTATCGGAATAGTACGCTTCATATGGAAGCAGCCGTTGACACGTGTTTCGGACTCTTTGGTCCTCATCAGAACGGCGTAGCTAAGTATGGATTGAAAATTTGGAGATGAAAACAGTTTTAATAAATAAAATCCTCTGTTATGGAAGAAAACTCACTTATTTGTGGTTTATTGTTTTTGAACTCTCCGCTATGGGAGATTTGGTCAAACTTGCCACGGAGGCGATTAATTCCATCCGAGAGATCTGAGAAAGAGTAAATTTATATTAAAAAAGAAAATTAGTTTTGGGAAAATATTAAACAAGTAAAGCAAAAATTATCGGTATAGTTCGTTTATATGGAAGTAGCCGTTTTTAATGAAATTTTTATAATATAATCCTCTGTTATGGAAGAAAATCACTTATTTGTGGTTTATTGTTTGAACTCTCCGGTATGGGAGATTTGGTCAAACTTTGCCACGGAGGCGATTAATTCCATCCGAGAGATCTCAGAAAGAGTAAATTAACATTAAAAAAGAAAATTAGTTTTGGGAAATATTAAACAAGTAAAG
>JARQZK010002967.1:0-97500 GCA_030704885.1 Cynegetis impunctata | reverse complement strand
TTATTTTTAAATAGGTTTCACTGGAGATTAATTCCTCGCCTAATTCTTATTGCTTTCGAGAGCCGCAAAAATCTTCATATTGCAAGAATTCATAATTATTATTTCATCTAGAAGTAAACTAAATGCATCATTTAGCTTTTATTCCAAAAAATATCTAGTAACACCTGTTGTAAAGAAAGTGATATTTCCAATTAAGTAGTATTAGAAATGTGCAATTTCAACTAAGACCCTATGTTATTATTGATATATTCAAAATAAAATAACAGAATAAATAATAATCCAGACTTAAAACTTAAAACAAGATTGAGGTTGTAAACAAGAATCTTAGAATCTTAAAATTAATAGGAATCATCAAAACTAACGGAAACCAATTAATGGTCATACAATAATCTCACTTTATTTACTTGTTTTAATAAAAATAAACAAATTTTCAACTGTTTTACTTACCAAATTATATAGTTTCTGTCACAGTAGCACACACGTGTCTTGAACTTAATATGTAAACAAACCGCCAAACAGTAACGTAAGTTGCACAGGTTCACCGGAATTTACGTTACTCTGGTGGTAACATCCATGTAATTGAGATACTAAGGTGGCATAGTTTGTGAGTTACGTTAGATTTGGAGGTTATTTGAATAAAATAATGTCAGATACGTTTTGATACAAACAATTAATTGGCGGTAAAAACCAAGACTAGACTTACTATTATTTGTCAGTAATATCCCTAATCTAGAGTTACTCACGACAGACTAGAAAACTCATTTTCTGCAAATATGTCACTTACGTTACTTTGGCAAAAAGGTATCGATATATATATATATATATATATATATATATATATATATATATATATATATATATATATATATATATATACATACATATATACATATATATATATATATTACTATATATATATATATATATATATATAATATATATATATATATATATATATATATATATATATATATATATATATATATATATATATATATATATATATATATATATATATATATATATATATATATATATATATATATATATATATATATATATATATATATATATATATATATATATATATGTATTTTTTTCCGCGGTACATAATGGCAACTCCTATCCAACCAAATGAGCTGAAATTTGGCATCGCGCGGAAAAAAATACATATATATATATATATATATATATATATATATATATATATATATATATATATATATATATATATATATATATATATATATATATATATATATATATGTATTTTTTTCCGCGGTACATAATGGCATCTCCAGCAACTCCTATCCAACCAAATGAGCTGAAATTTGGCATCTTATATTATTTTCAGAAGGATGAACCAAACTGCCAAAATTTGAGTAAATTTCTCTAACCGTCGTCATTTTATGAGATATTTCTTGTTCTCATATATATAATTTTCCTGGTACATATTGGCATTTCCTGCGGCTTCCATCAATCCAAATGAGCCGAAATTTATCTGCGGTTGTTTACAGGCAGAAAGAAACTCAAAATATGGGTAAATTTTTCGAATCGCCGCTTGTTTTACGTAGGTATTTCATGTTTTTCTTTGGTTTCTGAAAATTTAACTCCACTGCTTCTGCAAAGTGAGTTAGAGGGTTGAAATTTGGTAGGTAGATTACGATCCTTTGTGGGTTTCAAGTCTTTTCGTCAATCGCGCTGCACTTCGCGGAGACTATTTCGTTCGAATCGCATCTCGATCTGCTTCGCTATCAATACGCGATGCGAATTTTTTATTCAATAAAATAAGTTTTATTTCGGTTTGCTATTGAAGCGTGATTTTCAAAACGACGCACTTCTCGCTAAAAATACAACCTTAGTGACTGAGCTCAGCTGCTCACGCGTTTTTTTGTTATTTGATGTCGTGGCAGTTGAGTTCCTGTTTCGCATCGAATCTCTCCGATGTTGTAGACGTCATTTAGATTTTTTTTTAACTCAAGTGACCTACAGTTTAACTCCGGTTCCGAACTACCAATGGGCTTGAATCTAAGTCACTACCCAACAGATAAATTATTGAATTACTAAATTCCGGACATACACAACACCCAAGAGCAAGGTGGGACTCGAACACACAATCCTCGGTTTACAAACGATACACCTTACCGCTGGGCCACCGAGGCCTCTGCATTGAGATTTGTTATTTGAAGTGAATTTTTATGGAAGACAATAGTAAACACAAATTATTTTCATTAGTTATATTACCTAAAGTTGAATTCGAATTAGTTGAAAATCAGTTAAACAAGCCTAGGGACTAGTTCGACTCTCAAATGAGCAGAGAATTTAAATTATTTCGAAAAAGTAAGTATTCCAACGGAAAATAAACAATAGAAGAATACTTTCTTTTCTTTTTCCTCAGAAAATAGGTCATTGTGCATAAACAAATTAACCATTCCCAAGCATAACCAACAGATTGTTACATTTTTAATATGATTCGAATATTTCAGGAGGTAACTAATATAAACCTTTTGTAGATAATAGAGATATGCATAATAATGACAACTTATTCAATTCTTTAAATCAAGATATCTTTTTTTATGTATATTTTCATTTGTTTGTTCATTTACCTGTTAAATAATTTATAACTTTGACTGCCAGTTAGATATTTAAAAAAAAATTGTTTATACATTAAATTATTAAAGGAGCGATATAAATATATTTGTTTTACTTTAAAAACTAACGTGGAATTCATTGAATTCAAAATTTAAAAAACTTGTTATCGATTGTTAGGGATGAATAGTCGATATATTTTCCTAACCGTAAAATTTTTGGCGTCATCGAAAGTGACTCTTGAACATTTGTCTGTTAAAATCTATTGAAATTGTAACCAACCTCCCTTTTGAAAAAATATTTATGCCCAAGCTAGCAGGGAGATTGGTTAAACATATTAGGGTTCTGGGTTGTTTTCAGTGATAATAACAACTGGGTAAAATGTAGGTATTTACTATCCTCTTAATACATTGTGAGACTTTTTTTTTATATATAATTTTCTATCGACGTTTTTCCGATGTGGATTGTACTCGACTTCTGCCCTGGTTCAGCTGTGGTTTGCCAAGGTGGATGTTAGTCCCATAATTCAACTCTATCCCCATACTCTCTTGTACGCAGGTCATTCAGTCAGGCGTTTTATAGCAAGGGATCACGGTATCTGAGTGCATAGTTCGGTAGTAGTATTTGAGTGGAGAATTTACACGTTACAAAATATCCAATATCTCGGGATGGTTAGTCATTATTTCAAAATTTTTTCAATATTAATTCAATAGCATATTAAATGAAAATAGTTGCCGCAAAATTTTCAATATTATGGCGATATTTGCGCCATAATATACAACGATTCTATGTAGACTTAGACAATATCATGTATTTTATACTTTTTTCTTTAATCGAAATATCTTATATGATACATTGTATGATAATGCCTAATGAAATTTTCTCGTCGAAAATCTATTTTTGTTCAGCAGTTAGTGAGCATTGTAATTTCATGTAGATTTTCTTCTAGTATTTATATCCCATATCTTATGAAAATGATACTCAAGTATTATTCAACACTTGGAATATTGAAATTCTGTAAGAGCTATCTGTGATGCCTGTTCATTACAAAACTTATTTATTTATTTTTCAAGACAGATGCATAGAACAAATTATGCGGCAGGCAGTGGCGTGACAGCCATCGGGATTCGGTGATTTATATTTTCTGGAATCTATTTAAAAAGCGACGGAGCCGCATTATCTAATAGAGCCGTTCACTAGTATATAATACTAAATAAATAATTGTGTATAATACTAGATAAATAATTGGTTTGCCGAATTCGACTACCTAGAATCCAGGTGGCCGAAGGCCTCATTATGGCAAACTTATGAAGCCGAGATGAGGAGATCGGCTTCGAATCGCGGGGACCAAAGGGCCCCGTCGACCGCCCCGAACTTTTTTGTAGTACTTAGGCTATACGTCGTTCCCGCCCGCGACACCGATTTTTGATATCGAACGTTTCAAGTTTGACTTTTCTCTGAAATTTCTCCAAAATTCGCGAAAACGGCAGCATTCCCGACGCTTAAGAACTATTTTCGCGTCAAACGAACCCGAATTCACGTGACCGCCTTTCGAGCCAATAGTTGGTCGGGTTAAATTCTATCGAGAAATTTCGACACGGCGAGGCCCAATGAGGTCGTAGTATCTAGCACTCATCGGGGTTCGGTAAACTATATTTTCATCGATCTATATTTTTCACGGATCGATTTAATAGGCGATGGAGCCTCTCATTAGTATATTATACTAAATACATAATTGGTTTGCCGTATTGGACCTCTGGGAGTGCAGGCGGCCGAAGGCCGTTTTTGGACGAAAACGTGGCATCAGAGATACGGAGATCGGGCGAAAACGGCGGGTTCGGAAGGGCCCCATCGGATGCCGAAAAGATCGTTTTAGTGAATAGGATATTTTTCGTTCCCGTCCGCGGCGTCGATTTTCGATATCGAACCTTCGAAGTTTGACGTTTCTCCGAAATTCACGAAAACGGACGCATTCCGGACGCTTGAGAACCATTTTTCTGTTAAACAAAGCCAAATTCACGTGATCTACTTTCGAATGAGTAATTGGAGGGCTTTCATTCGGTTCGAAAGTTACAGGGCTCGCGAAGCCCAATCGCGTACAAATCAGCTGATTTCCCACGATGGCGAGGTATGTGATAGTTCTGCGGCGGGCAATGGCGTGACACCCACCGGGGTTCGGTGATTTATATTTTTCGAGTTCTATTTTTTCATGGATCTATATTTTCACGAATGGGGCTGCTCACTAGTATTTATAATACTAAATAGATAATTGGTTTGCCGTTTTGGACCTTCCAGAATACAGGCGGCCCCCCCGTGAAACGAAGCCGAATTCACGTGACCGGCTTTCGAACGATTAATTGGAGGGCTTTCATTCGGTTCGAAAGTTACCTGGCTCGCGAAGCCCAATCGCGTAGTAACGAGTTCTCATTTACGGAATCAGCTGATTCCCCACGACAGCAAGGTATGTGACAGCTATGCGACGGGCAGTGGCGTGACACCCATCGGGGTTCGGTGATTTATATTTTCTCGAATAGGGCCGCTCACTAGTATACATATATACTAAAAAAATAATTGGTTTTGCCGTTTTGGATCGTTGGGAATGAACGCGGCCGAGGACCGCATTGGTCCGAGATGAGGAGAAAGAGAACGAATACTGGAGCCCGAAGTGCGATGTCGACCGCCTCAAACTTTTTTGTAGTGCTTAGGCTATGTCCCCTTCCCGACCGCGACGCTCATTTTCGATATCGGACGTGTGAAATTTGACATTTCTCCGAAAATGGCAGCATTTCGGACGCTTAAAAACTATTTTTCCATAAAAAAAACCAAGATCACGTGACCGCCTTTCGAGCTGATAGTTGGACGGGTGAATTCTATCGAGATATTTCGGCACGGCGAGGCCTAATGAGGTCGTAGTAACGAGCCGATTTCGCACGAACGCGAGATTGACAGTGATCAGATGACGCACCCGGTCGTACTTAGAACTCATTTGGGTTCGGGAATCTATATTTTCATTGAGCTATATTTTCAACGGATCTATTTAGCAGGCGATGGAGCCTCTCACTAGTTTTATATACGAAATAAATAATTAATTTGCCGTTTAGGACCTTTAAGAATGAACGCGGCCAAAGGCCGCATTGGTGCAAACTCATAAAGCCGAGATAAGGAGAAAGATCTATATTTTCATTGATCTATATCTTTTACGGATCTATTTAATAGGCGAAGGAGCCACTCACTAGTATAAACTATATCTACCTCCAATTAGTTGTTACAATTAAATCAGTTGTTCAATTTCCGTCAAATTGACCACAATTAATTTTTACGACTATATCACGCTGAAAATGCCAGATCTCCTCAGATCTCAGAAGCCGTCGGGCGTGGTCAGTACTTGGATGAATGACCGCTTTGGAACACCGCGTGCCGTAAGCCTTTATTCTATTGATTTTATTTAGAAACAATTCTGCCACGACATACAAGAAATTCTTGTCTAAGCACGTGGTGTTTACTCACATTATAAATTCATTTTACTCTTGAATAAACACGTTCATTTTCGTATAGTTTGTAAGTTTTCAATACGATATTATTATTATATTAATGATTATATTATAATGTCGAATCCGAAGAAACTTCGTTTCTACCTAGTGTCCCATGACACAATTTCTTTTCTATTTATTCTTCTATTCGTATACAATGCCATATTATTTCGAAGTGTTTACTATTTTCTTTTAGTTGCAGATATCAAAGACTTGATTAAGAAACAAAAAGACGTGCTTCAAATCCTCAAATATATTAACAGTCCAATTTATGATCAAGAGTATTTGAAAGTGTGCAAAAACTTTAACATCGACAAAAATGCACATCAATATGAGGTAAGAGATATAAGAAGTCCGTAAAACCTTCAACCTATTGCTATTTGAAAAAGATTAGAGAATTCAACAAATAGCAAAAAAAATTATAATAATAATAATTAAAATAATGATAATGCTTGCAAATCATAGCGTTGACATCCGAATTACATACTGCAAGTTTAGAATCGATTCAACATTTAGAAGTAGGTTGACATTGACTTCCTAGATTTGTAGATTTGGACAAAATAGTTTAATTCCATTTACAAATAATGACATGAAAAACAGCATGTAGAGTAAGTCCACATGTTAATTACATATTGGCAAATTGTTTGTGTAGGATTTCTTCATTTCCATAATCTTTAGAATGCCCAGATTTTTTACATTGTTAACTGAGTGTAAGAAATACGATTCATATACTAGGAAGTTATTTTCACACAAGCAGTGGTCAGAAAAACCTGTAGAATTTTGTTCAATGAACCACATTTTTGAACTCTTCTTTTCTTGATTCAAAGTTCAACCTATATATAAATAGTCATATTTACTGCGAAATATTATGCACACTCCTCTAGTATCAAATATTTCAATTTTATTCCCACTATTAGTCAAACATTGTTTGCAATTAGGATACCTAAGATAACCTAACATAACGGAATTATTATCTGATTTATTTAAGTAGGTGGATATGATGAAAATTAGATAAAGAGATGAATAAATATTTATTTCCATTTCCTGCACACTACATTATTATAGTATGGAAATTTGAGTTATACAATTCAAAACTTGTATAAGAACTTAATATATAAATATATTATATGGATCACAGTCTAAACTCTCGAAAAACGTTCAATCACAGTATTACAAATCACAATGGACATGGTGGATACCAAGACGATCAAACATAAATTATTGATTCACAGACATTTATTGAGTGAAAAAATATATTTTTCAATTGAAAATGTCTTTACTTTTTTTGTTGAACAATTTTAACATAGTGGCTTCTTTCAAATCAATATGAATCAATAGAGAATTTTTATTATTTGCAGCAACAAGCATACGAAAGTTTCATGAATTACTGGGACAAAAACCTTTTTCTTGCAAAGGGACAACCATTTTCGGTTCTCAATTTAGACCATATTGAACAAGTTAAAACTCTCTTCAACTTGATGCAAACATCTAAGAACTACGAGAGCTTCTTCGAAACGGCCATATGGTTACGCCAAAACGTCAATGAGAGGTTATTCTTGTATGCCTTTACCGTAGCTATTTCCCATAGAAAAGATACCCAGGAAATCAATCTCCCACCTATATACGAAATAAACCCCCAGTACTTCTTCAGTTCCGAGGTAATGCAAAAGGCTTACCAGCACAAAATGAGCCATTATAGAAACAAAACACCTAGTGCGAATAAAGTCTATACAATTCGATCTAATCACTCTGGATGGTATACCAGCAGTCCTGAACAAAAACTATTTTATTACCTCGAAGATATAGGCATAAACTCCTTTTACTACTACTGGAACGTCTTCTTTCCTTTCTGGATGGACGATAACCATTTCGAAGGTACTTCAAGACGTGGAGAGTTCTTCTATTTTGTACAACAGCAACTGCTAGCTAGATATTACCTGGAAGGTTTGCCACACAGTGTATTCGATCAGTTTATTTCTGCAGAACCGTTAGGCTGCTTACTACCCATCCTTAACATATCCGAATGGCCTACAGTTCTCTGAAATGCCGAGGTTTGTTAATCTTCAGGAGTACTTACGAAATTATGGAAAACGATGGTGCTTCGATAGTAATTACGGTTATGGATCAACTCACACTAGCATTTATGAACAGAGGATTAGGGAGGCTATCGACTTAGGATTGGTCTACGTGAGTACCATTTGATTATCCTCTGTTGTGTTCAAAACCACTTATATCCATTACATAGGTATATAGGATACAATATGCGAATGAAATCACATTAGGTATATATATATATATATATATATATATATATATATATATATATATATATATATATATATATATATATATATATATATATATATATATATATATATATATATATATATATATATATATATATATATATATATTATATATATATATATATATATATATATATATATATATCGGCTGATTCACGGTGGATGGCACATTGGACGTTTCTGGTGAGCCATAAAACGGATAACTTTGAAAATTCAATGTAGGGCATATTCGATCATTTTTTACTCAACTAAAATATTTTCGGTAATGCGGTGTTGCCACTTATATTAGAAAGTAGTAGCAACTTTGATTTTTCAAATGGAACTACCTGTATATTATATCATTTTTAGAATCTCCAACAATTTCGCAACAACTTTTTATAATATTTGCCTATACCTATCTGTTACCGTTTTCGAAATAAAAATTAATTTAATTTTTTTTCGTCGGAAATAAAGACCTCTAAAAACTCTGATATTTTTGAGATAAGAAATACTATGATATAGAAATTTCGGTTGGAGCTATATTTTCAACGGATCTATTTAGCAGGCGATGGAGATCTCTAAAAACTCTGATATCTTTGAGATAAGAAATACTATGATATAGAAATTTCGGTTGGAGTTTGTAGATACTTGGCGGCTTCCTACACTTAAGCCTTATCTCCGTTACTTCAATACAGGGTGGTAAGAAAATACAGTTAATTCGTTTGCTTGAAAAAGTGACTGAAAGTTGATTATTTCAAATAGATTACCCTGTATATTATTGAAAATTCGGAAAGCTGCTAGAATTTCCTTTTTATATATGTGTAGCAAATCTATATCTAATTATAATATATCAATATTTGGACTTATGAGCACTTATTTGTGTAAATGATTATTATTTGATAGTAACGTTGTGACAATCTACTAATAATATCGAGATTTATTCACTTCAGAAGCTGCAAATACTTTCCAAAATGATGAAACAAAACTATTCAAACGAAGTTCTTATGAATTTATTCATTATTTTTGGACAGAGTGATGAATGAAATGTATCCGAATCTACCGCCAATGAATCTCAAGAAATTTAAACGAATTCAGAACAATTTCAATACGTTTGGATCAACTTTAAAAAAGCACCAAGTAACTTGATAGTGGAAATATTGATACAAATAATTATAAAAAAGGAAAACAATTATGTGGATTATTCCAAAACATGTTTGAATCGCTGGCCGTTCACTTCCAAGCACTTCAAAATGCGTGTGTTGACTGATTTCGTCGTAGCAGATATGATTTCATTAGGATCCAAAGCTTCAAATGTTTTTGTTATCCTTTGTAACAATTCGTCTCTCGAACACATGGATGTTTTGTTTAGTTTGTTTTTTAAACTTTCCCCCAAAAATAAAAACCTAACGGATTAAAATCGGGTGATCTCGCTGGCCAATTCCACGATCCTAAGCGCCTTATCCACCGATCGTCGAAAAGTCTTGGCAGTTCTGCGCTCAATGAGCAGAAGCTCCGTCTAGTTTGTACCAACAGTTTCGATATTCTTCGAGTGGCAGATGATCGACGAAATTCTCTACAATTTTTTCCGAAATTATCAGGTAGCTTCTGGATGCTAATGACTCCTCGTATATCACGTACCTCAAATTGTTGTCCATTAACATGCAGAAAACATCACAACTAAATGTTTTTTGAAATCACGCTCCTTTTGTGACGTGAGGATTTTCAATGCACCAAAAATGAAAATTTTTTCTTTTGAAAAACCCTTCTCTTGAAAATTTCGATTCATCAGTCCAAATTATTTAATTTTAAAAAACTCTATCGCAGCGAGCTAGCCCCAGGGGGTCAACCCCCTATTCAATTCAAACCAAAAACAATCCCATCCAAGATATCATACGAAACTACCTATTTGCAAACTCTCAACCCTATATCTACAAAATTGCACCATTTATCCTGTAAACATGATTTATTTTACTTTAAGGAGGGTCAACCTCCCCATTCAATTCGAACCAAAAACAATCCCATCCAGATATCATTTAAAACTACCTTTTTACAAACTCTCATACCTATTGCTACAAAATTGTGCCATTCATCCTGTAAACAAGATTTATTTGCCCCCTAAGGAGATCAGCCCCCCAACCAATTCAAACTAAAACCAATCCCTTTCAAGATATCAAACGAACCTACCTATTTACAAACTCTCATACCTATTGCTAAAAATTTTCGCCATTTATCCTGTAAACAAGATTTATTTCTGCCCTAGGGGGGTCAACCCCCCTACCAATTCGAACCAAAAACAATACCATCCAAGATATCATGCGAAACTACCTATTTACAAATTTTCAACCTTATTGCTTCAAAATTGCGCTCTTCATCGTGTAAACAACGCTAAAATACATACGCTTATACATACATACATATGAACATATATATATATATATATATATATATATATATATATATATATATATATATATATATATATATATATAATATATTAATATATATATATATATAATATATATAATATATATATATATATATATATATATATATATATTATATATATATATATATATATATATATATATATATATATATATATATATATATATATATATATATATATATATATATATATATATATATATATATATATAGTATATATATATATATATATATATATATATATATATATATATATATATATATATATATATTATATATATATATATATATATATATATATATATATATATATATATATATATATATATATATATATATAGATAGAGTAAGTTTTTTGTAGCAGGACTTTAACATCTTTTAAAAGACATTTATTTATGATGAAAATCTTTTATAAACTTATATGCTTAGGAGCTTCATTTCTGTTATACAGGGTGCCACAGTTTTATATTTTTCTGCTATAATTTTCAAAATAATTGACTGAAATTTGGCACACCTATTTTACTTCAATAGGTCAATATTTGAGGCTATTGAGCATTTTTGAATGAGTGCCGCCTCTGCTTCTAATGAAATATCAATTTAAATTCTTCCTTCAATTTGGATATTTTTTGCTCTCTTGTATGTTTATCGAAAACTGCATGGATGTCGAGATAAATGCCAAAAATAATTGACTTGCGATGAAACTTTATTTATTGAACACACTTTATTATTAGTTAATGACTGAAAAAATTACTGATAAATTGAAATTTGGTGAACATATTACACTTCAATAACTGAATATCTGCACTTTCTTTAGATTTTCGCTTATATCTTCGCAAAGCTTACTACGCGATTACACTCTAACCATAAAGGTTTTGAAAAAAGATGTACAGATTTTGTGATTTTCAATATTTTACAAATTGTACTCTGGATATTTTTGCTTAGAACAAAGCTTTTAGTCTAAAGAAGAGAGTATCAGCTCCGAATTTTTCACGTACACAGTGTGTTCCACTTATTTTACAACTATCAAACTGTCGATATTGATGAATAAATTGACACTTTCTACGAGAGGAAATGTGTTGGTCATTAATGCATATGATTCACATGTACCACTTATACAGGGTGTAAATTTTTTAAAAGTGACATTTTTTTTCAATGAGACACAAGAGTTTTACGGTTTGAAGAAGATAAATGTTAAGTTTTACGAGTTTCAGTAATATAGAGTATCCTAGAATTTTCTACTGGCATGAAATTTTAGATTTTGTCATCTTTCTTTCACCAGTATACAGCAAAATTATTAGGTACCTGCCTTATGAGAGGTGCGCTGTAACAAACTCAAGTAGGAAAGGTATAAACTCCAAATTCAAGCCAAAACTAATAATTTGTGTTTTTTTTAAATACAATGGGTAGTCACAATAGCCAAAAAAGCAATACACCCTTGTCTTAAATTTTATGTTTACCCCGTAGGGTTGGTTGAAAAACATGAACATGCATTATGTATAGGTAACTAATTTCCCTACAAATTTGATTATGTTACTTGTTTTCCTAGAATAGGCCACAACTAAATTACACCGTTCTAAAGTTGACAAATTTCCAGAAAATGCGAATTTTTATATATTTTTTTAAAGTGCAAATCTCCGTAACCATCAGTCCTAGAATCCAAATTTGAACTGTTCACAATAGAAAATTTCATTCTTCACAGCATTGAGTCGAAATCTTCTGTAGCTAAAATGCACCAAAACGAAGATATAAGCAAAAATCTAAAGCAAGTGCAGATTTTGTTTGGGTTCATTCAATATGGCGGCGGGCGCGGAGAGGGAAAAATTATGCATTTTGCATTTCAAATATTTACTAACTAACTATCCTAGACACCAGATCAAAAATTCAGAACTAAGTGTATCACCCTGTAGGTATTCAACAATGCTTGATAGTCCCAAATATTCAGTTATTGAAGTGTAATATGTTCAGCAAATTTCAATTTATCAGTAATTTTTTCAATCATTAACTAATAAATGTCAAATAAAGTGTGTTTAAAAAATAAAGTTTCATTACAAGTCAATTATTTTTGGCATTTATTTCGACATCCATGCAGTTTTCGAAAAACAAACAAGAGAGCAAAATGTATACAAATTGGAGGGAGAATTTAAATTGATATTTCATTTGAAGCAGAGGCGGCACGCATAAAAGTTCGAGAGGGTTCAATTGGGTACGACCCCCAAAAGTGTATCACCCTGTAGGTATTCAAGAATGCTCAATAGCTTCAAATATTGAGCTATTGAAGTGAAATGCCAAATTTCATTCAATTATTTTGAAACTTATAGGGGGAATCTTAGAAAAAAACAGAAAAATATAAAACTTTGGCACCCTGTATATCAGATATGAAGCTCCTAAGCAAATATGTTTATATGAGATTTCAATCATAAAAAAATGTCTTTTGCAAGATGTAAAATCCTGCTACAAAAAACTGACTCACCCTGTATATATGAAATTGAGTTTTTTGGTGCCAAGCATCATAAAAAGTCATGAAATGAAAAACTATCTTGGTCCTAGGTCCAACTTTGCTAATTGCACCCATTTTAATAAGCAGGTTTTCAAAGTAAAAACCTGCTAAAAATGGATCTTCTTGAGGGCGTATCAACATCATTTCACAAAAATCAACTCTCTGTTGAGGGTCTTGGGGCTTCATTGCTTGAATTTTCGTAAATTTGTAATCATGCATGTTATGTCTTTGCAAGATTCTTTGAACAGATTAATACTTTATACCGAAATCTTCATCAGCACTTCTTATCAATAACTCGGGAAATTCGTAAAAAATTATGCATTAATTTGGTTGTCTTCGGAATTAACGGCTTGAGGTGCATTTTCAAAGTTGATAAAAACGTTTTGCAATTGTTCTGAATTCGTATAAATTTCTTGATATTTTTAGCGGTAGGATCGCATACATTTCATTCATCACACTGTCCAAAAATAATAAACAAATTCATAAGAACTTCGTTTGAATAAATTTGTTCTATCGTTTTTGAAGGTATTTGCAACTTCTGAAGTGAAGAAAATTTCTATATTATTAGTAGATTGCCACAACGTTACTATCAAATAGTAATCATGACAAGCTATGCAAATACCGAATGGGGATACCATGTTCAAGGAACATTTTCACAAATTAGTTCTCATAAGTGCGAAACTTGACTAATTAGGTATAGGTATGATACACATAGATAAAAAGGAAATTCTAGCAGCTTTCCGAATTTTCAATGATATACAGGGTAATCTATTTGAAATAATCAACTTTCAGTCACTTTTTCAAGCAAACGAAATAACTGTATTTATCTACCACCCTGTATTGAAGTAACGGAGATAAGACTGAAGTGTAGAAAGCCGCCAAGTATCTACAATTTCCAACCGAAATTTCGATATCATTGTATTTCTTCACTCAAAGATATCAGTGTTTTTAGAGGTCTGGATTTCAGTCGAAAAAGAAATGAAAATAATTTTTATTTCGAAAACGGTAACAGATAGGTATAGGGAAATATCATAAAAAGTTGTTGTTAAATTGTTGGAGATTCTAAAGATAATGTTATATACAGACTGTTCCATTTGAAAAAAATCAAAGTTACTACTAATTTCTAATATAAGTGGCAACACCGCATTATCAAAAATATTTTAGTTGGGTAGGGCATGTTCGATTATGCCCTACATTGAATTTTCAAAGTGATCCGTTGTATGATTCACCAGAAACGTCTAATGTGCCATCCACCGTGAATCACCCTGTATATATATATATATATATATATATTTATAAATATATATTCTCTTGATAATTATTAGGAATAACAGGCTTGTTGAATCTCAAAAAACTCGATTTTATTAAAAAGTTGACGTTTCGCCACGACATTCGTGGCTTTATCAAAACTTTTGATAAAGCCACGAATGTCGTGGCGAAACGTCAACTTTTTAATAAAATCGAGTTTTTTTAGATTCAACAAGCCTGTTATTGCTAATAATTATCAAGAGATTCGAAATAGTTCACAGGCAACTACAATTCGAATAAATAATTATATATATATATATATATATATATATATATATATATATATATATATATATATATATATAAAATATATATATATATATATATATATATATATATATATATATATATATATATATATATATATATATATATATATATATATATATATATATATATATATATATATATATATATATATATATATATATATATATATATGTATATACAGGCAATTATTTGATAAGTGTCCGATATTTTACAGGACGATTCCTCAGTTATTTATAAGGTGAAAAGTTCATTTAAGCATGGGTACATAAGGCCTTCATTTTTAAGATACAGGTTTTTAAACATTTTATTTTATTTTTAACATCACAACAGAATAAAAAACATTGGAATTAACTTACTAGCCTACTTGATACGTTCCAAAAGGTGAAAAAACATTGATAGATAAACGTCCTACCCTACTTGATACTTTATTTTCAAAGAGTTCGCGATTCAATGAGAAGAAAATTCGATGCATCGTTCAATTTAAATCAAAATATCCCTAAATCGGTTGCTTGTAATGACTATTTACAGGCATACAATTTTCACGTGAAAGTGATAGACGACTGTTCGACTTCCAGAAAATGTGATGTATTCATAAACAAAAAATTTGTGAATCCCAAAACAAGAAATAAGCCTGTTGGTCGTGCCCCCTACAACTAATGGCCAAACTGAGAACAAATTTCAATTTTTCATAATAAAAAACCCCCAAGTAAGTATCGTCCAAATATCGACATTTTTTATAAAATTATTTGCGAATATCAAAAATTGAATTAAATTTTCAACATCCTGTCTTTCAAAAATGAAGGCCTTGCGGACCCATGCTTATATGAACCTTTCACCTTATAAATAACTGATAAATTATCCTCTAAAATATCGGAAACACAATGTACAGTGTGTGGAAATTGACGAAAAGTATTTTTATTTCTGTTTATTATAAAGTTTAAACTTTATTCTATATATTTATCTCATAAATTTTCATAAATACAAGTGGTGATAGGAAACATTTAAAAAAAAAAGAATTTTGCTGAAAATATTTTGCTTGCAGAAAAGCAGCAAGAGAACGAATTTGTATACACCCAATGGATTCAGCGTACTGGGAAATATAATAGAAGGAAATGCGGACTCTCCTAATCTAAAATATTACGGAAGTTATGTTCGTTACCTCTTGGGAGCAGAGAGTGAACTTTCGGAAAAATACAAGCTTGCCCCAACAGTTTTGGACCATTACGAAACTGTGATGAGGGATCCTATCTACTACGAACTCTGCAAGAAAGTCGTTATTCTGTGTCAGAAATACAACAAGAACTTAACACCATACACAGTGAAAGATTTGCATTTCCCAGGAGTTAAAATAGATAAATTTGAAATTGGTCCGTTAGTAACTTATTTCGACAAATTCTACGCTGACATCACAAACGGGCTCTCGGTCACTCCTGAAGAATATAGGAACGATTTATCCTTCAGGGTACGCGTGGAGCAATATCGCTTGAACCACAAGCAGTTTACTAACAAGATCTACGTAACCTCCAATAGGACGGCTAAAGTAATCTTAAAGGTTTTCGTCGGGCCTAAATCCGACGAGTTGAACAAGAATCGAATGAACTTCAAAGAAATCGACCATTTTGTCCGAATTCTTGAACCTGGTCAAAATGTAATAGAGAGGAAATCCAGGGATATGGTTTATTATATCAAAGATTTCACCAGCTATCTAGACTTACACAAGAACCTTAGGGATTACAATGAAAGTTCAAGATACCCGTTCAATTACGATAAAAACTCAGAGTATCCCATGGAAAATATTTTATTTGGATTTCCTCAGAGGTAAGTCCATTTCATCTGAATTCTGTTTTTCAAATAACCGGTGTTTGGTAGTTACCTAATATATAAGAAAACTAACGGCCCGCCACGGCCTCGTACGGGTATTCAACAAAAAATTCAAAATTAAAAATTATAATACACACACATAAACCCTTCTATTTGACAGTTGCGTAGGGCGCCGACAGCGCCAGTGAGCACTTCATTTCCCATACGGTATTGCATAAGGTGCTGCCTAGTTAGCCGAGCAGGGTGAGTGGCTACCACGCCACTTTTTTCTAATACTTGTAATATATTTCGAATGGAATGTCCGAATTGAATAATTCAAAAAGTTATATAAAGGTATTGAAGCAGTCTTGAATATAAATTGATAAATTTTGATAAGGATTCATACCAAGATAAGAATAAAAAGCCTTTTCTAGCGGCGGCATTTCAATTGAATTCTTAAAATGAAACAACTTATTGTGGTATAACTATAATAGTTAGACATATGCTGTCGCGACACTTTGTGTATAATGATATGTTCTGCAAAGTCGTAGTAATTTATTTTATTGTATCATTAATAGTTTTCGCAGTAGAGAATATTTTAGGTATTTTTTTCACATCTTGGGTTACATT
Organism: Cynegetis impunctata; assembly: GCA_030704885.1. Classification (NCBI taxonomy): domain Eukaryota; kingdom Metazoa; phylum Arthropoda; class Insecta; order Coleoptera; family Coccinellidae; genus Cynegetis; species Cynegetis impunctata. The sequence goes on along the minus strand of JARQZK010002967.1, from coordinate 80,146 downwards.
ATTGGAGTTTTAGTATAGATGAACCCCGAACGTCCATGAACACCGAACGCCGATGAAATAGTAGCTAGTCCTGGGAATTAGGACGTCAGGGGAAGTATTGTACTAGTAGACAAACTGATTAATCGTTGATTAAACCTAGCAATAGAGAATTTTGCGTGAAAAAAATAGTAGCTGAATACCGCTTATGCCATTACAAAAAAGACGGTTCCTACTTATATTCTGACATGTTTCAGACACTCAACTAATATTTATTAATATTTTATGAACATTTAAAAGAAAAAATCCTGGCTGTTTTAGTCTTTCGCTCATAAAATGAAAACTATCAAAGTAATCTCGATTTTTAAACAGAGAAATTGTAGAGAATTATAATACGAAGGAAATGAGCGGCAAACAGAGCCGATTGGTTTATTACTAACGGAGAAAAATGAAAGAACCCCTGAAAATCACCGTTTTTCCACAATGTTGAAGTTGTAGCGAAGGCTCTAAGCCAGATTGTACCTATGTCTTGATAGATACTTTATGTTTGCACAACGTATGCGTTGTCGGAGTTTTGGTGTAATTGCAGTTACAATTATTTCATGCACTATCTTGCAATGTGCCTGGATGCTCTACGAATAGCACTATACTAACATATTTTGAAATTAGAACTTTTGTTCTAAACATGAGTTTCATTCCTGCCTGAAGTATGTGTCAGGGAGGAGGACAGCTTGAATTATGGGGAGGAACTCCTTTAGCCAGATCAGAAGATACACTCGTAGGTATATACAAGTTTGTAAAGAATGGGAGAGACAGGATATTTATGGATGATAGGAACTGTATGTAGGGTTCAGAGGATAATACTGGCCTAGTATGAGGGCCGCGCCTAGCCAGGGATGCGCCCCTGGGCGAATAATATATTTCCGCACAGCTTCATTTCAAGTATCACTTAGAATCTAAACCAAATCGATGCGAATTGCCCATATTAAAACGTAAATAACGAGAAATGAGATATATATCTATTTAATTATTCCACAGAGACTCATTATATATTTATATATGATGAAATGAAATATAACAAGGAAACATCTGATATGAATACACATAAACTCTAAAATATATAAAAATATGCAACAGGTACGGTAATATAGTAAATGGTATAACAAAACAACTCCCATTAAAAAACATTGACACATATGAATGGGCAGAAAATCTATAACATCCTCTTGACTAAAATTAAGAAAATTTCAATTTTCTTGCTCTCGATTCCGAGAATTTCATTATTAGATCTTCCAAATTCATATTTTTCAACAAATTGAATTCAATGGCAATTATGGCCAAATTTTGAAGTCGCTCTTGTGCGATAGTGTTCCGCAGATAATTCTTAATCAACTTTAATTTTGAAAATGAGCGTTCCGCTGTCGCTACCGATACTGGCATAGTAAAAAGTATTCTTACGCTATGAGGAAACCTCTGAAAAAAACTCCTGGCAGACCAGTTGACCCCGGGACCTCCTAAACATTAGCCAGTGTACCTAAGTACTTAGCTAACTAGCTATGTGATCGAGTAGTGTATATATTGTATCTGAAATTCCAGCTGCCGACCAGATAGTTTTTATCTCAAACGTTAACTATGCAATTGCATGTACAAAGTGCATACATTTTTGATGTGAAGGTGAAAAATGGTGCAAATTTTCAAAACGTAGAACCAGCAAGTTTCTAGAATGCATTTGCGTGAAAATTGGTGATTCAAAAGCATAAACAAATGAAAATGTTAGCATCCATCGGTTTCCGAAGCTAAACAAATATTTTATAGAGAGAAAGAGAATTATTTTGGAGAAATGGAAAAGATTGATTTTGATTGAAAGTTGCGATTTTTTTTGAGAGAACGGTGATTTTCACAGTTTTTTCTTTTTTTTCTCCGTTAATAATAACCTGATCGAGTCGGTTCAGCGCTCATTTCCTCTGTATTTTTCATTAGTTTTCATTTTATGAGCGAAAACATATTTATAAAAAGTAATAAATGTTAGTTTCGTGTCTAAAACATGGCAGTAAGTGCGGACCATCTTTCGTGTAATAGCGATATTCAGCTACTATTTTTGTCACAGAATCACTCTTTTTCTGCTCTATTACTTAGTCTAGATGTTTCCCTTCTTTAGGGCTTCATTTGAACGGAAGTTGCCGAGATAACGTTTGTTATCCGAATTCGAAAGATTAAATATTAATTATACTTTAAATAGATCATAGCCAACATCCCTACGTAACAGCTTTAAAAAATCACAGAAAACGTTATTTAAATCTTCGAATTTATCAAAAGTGTGAAATATTTACGAAATGAAAATAAAAAATAATGCTTTGAAATCGACAGATTCACGATACCCATAGGAAATGAAGAAGGTTTCACATACCAGATGTACGTCATGGTGTACCCTTACGTGCCTACTGAAAGCCAAAAGAAGCAATATGAAAACTTAGATGACACAGCCCAGACGACAAACGAAAAATTAGGTCAATATTGGCAGATTCAGAATGAAAATCACCCCATGGGATTCCCATTCGAAAGACCATCCGAATCTGATGACGTATATTTTGTTCAAAATGCAAAGTTGCAGAATATTAAGATCTATCACAAGACACTTCGTCCTGAAGAACTAGATGGTGAAGAATAAATGTATATTGATAAAACCTTATTCTTATATTATATGATGTCGACATTGTCAATAGATATCAATTGATCTATGTGCCAGCTTTCTTTTGTAGTATTTTTCCCGAAAATACATACTAATCTAGTGTATGGAAAGAAGGAGTCGCGTGCGGAAGTAGTTTTTTTTATCACAATTAGACCTCCTAGTAAGATCACTTTCGAAAAAATTTTTATATCTGCGATATATATATATATATATATATATATATATATATATATATATATCCCGTATTCAGCAACGCAAAATCTGCATTCACAATCGAACAATGCAGATTTTGCGTTGCTGAATACGTATAACCAGCTTCCTTGGAAAGATGTTTGATAATTTTTTAAATTATTAAAGAATTTTTCTTGTTCACTTTATGTAATATATATATATATATATATATATATATATATATATATATATATATATATATATATATATATATATATATATATATATATATATATATATATATATATATATATATATATTGGTACCTACCTGGGACTGATTTCGTTGAAAAACAAAAGTGTGAAAGTTTGGGTAAATTTCTGCAACCGTCGCCATTTCTACGTGAATATTTCTAATTTTCGTATAAATATTCTTCCCGGTACATATTGACATCTCCACCGGTTCGCATCACACCAAATAAGCTGAAATTTTGCATCTGAAGTGGTTTCCGAGGCAGAACGAAACAATCAAAATTTGGTTACGTTTTTTCAACTACCGCCACTACACTAGCTTTTGCAGATTGAGTTAGAGGGTTCAAACTTGGTACGTAGATTCAGATTGAGTTATTGTGAAGGAAGTGTATTTTGGTAGTTTCAACCATTTTCTTCAGTCACGCTGCACCGCGCGAGGACTACTCCGTTCAAATTGATCCCGAGAATTTGTTTTTACAATAGAGGGTTGAAATTTGGCGATGCATTTTGCGCGAAAAATACTTCCTTAGGGATGGAGCTCTGCTGCTCACGATTTTTTTTTCAAATTAATAAACGTCGAATATATTTCAATACAATAAAAGTTTTCTGAAACTCATGAATTTCATGACGAAATGTTAACTATTCAATAAAATCGTTTTTCTAATTCAAATACAAAAGTCAACTAAATTATAATACAACATAGGCAAAAATAATTTATATATTTATATATATATATATATATATATATATATATATATATATATATATATATATATATATATATATATATATATATATAAATATATATATATATATATATATATATATATATATATAAATATATATATATATATATATATATATATATATATATATATATATATATTTATATATATATATATATATATATATATATATATATATATATATATATATATATATATATATATATATATATAATGTATTTATATATTGTGAGGTTGCAGTCAGAATAATTGGTGGGCTAGGTTAAAGAATACTCTTTGTCATATGGTCGAGCTTTCGGAAATGGTTATTTCCTTTATCAAGACATCTATAATAAAAGAACAAGTTTAGATTTACAACAGCATTCACAAAAAGTTAAAAAATTACTTACCAACTTGAGGTTATATAAATTTTGAAAAAACGTGAAAAAGAACAGAACAAGCTGATGGGTATAATCTTGAAACTTCGTCACATAATTAAACATTCATTACAAAAATAAAAATCTCATTTTCAATAATCAGTCATTTCCCATCTTGTCATCTACAGGAAACCAGACTAACAAAATGGTCGAAATCACCCTGAGCACGCGGAAACTAAACCACAGAACAAATAGGTGATCTTCTTACAATAATTGACAATCGTCGATATATCAACATAAACGGGACACGGTCCAAATTAAATTTAAAGAAAATAAAAATATTTATCCGAAAGAGCATAGTGTGAAAATTTTGAAAAGAGTTCAAATAACTGCAACCACTTTTTTTTAATAGTTCAATGACCTAATGTTGCTGCCTCTATATGGTTAACAAATGGGCTAAATTTTGCTCTAATTTTGAAAGATTTGTCACAAGTTCAATTTGACTATTTTACTTGTAGTCTAGACAAAATCTGCTTTATATAACTACAATAATATAAAATGAAAACATTCCACTGCATACTTCGGCTACTATGCAACTATGGTGAAACAGACGAACCCAGGCTGGAAAATATTAAACCACCAATGTGGAGTATACATCCTTGATAAATTTAAACAAAAACAAAACAAATGAAATGATAAAACAACCGATGGTGCGCTCAGGAAACAACACAAAAAACATTGTCGACTCTACAAATCAAAAGTTAAAAATCTTACAAATTTTGAAAAAAATATAACTAGCACCACGATGAACCTATGGTCTGGAAAAACAATTCTGTTCCAACTTAATAATGTAATTATACATGATACTGAGGTTGTTGAGATCAGTTTTCTTATTAATGCTATTTTTGTCATTATTAATATAGAACATTTCCTTGAAATCTCTCTTGTGATAGTTATTTTCAATGCAAAGAATCTTCACATTGTCATAGTCCATAATATGACTCTTCCCGACCACATGCTCAGCAAGGGCACACGACAGTTTACCTCTGCCACAATCGCTCTTGTGAGACGTAATGCGTCCCGACAAATTCCTCGATGTTTGTCCAATATATGACCCCTCACATGACCGACAAGGTATGCTATAAACTAAGTTAGACTGTTCTAAAATTTTAACTCTAATTTTAAGTCTAACTTAGTTTATAGCATACCTTGTCGGTCATGTGAGGGGTCATATATTGGACAAACATCGAGGAATTTGTCGGGACGCATTACGTCTCACAAGAGCGATTGTGGCAGAGGTAAACTGTCGTGTGCCCTTGCTGAGCATGTGGTCGGGAAGAGTCATATTATGGACTATGACAATGTGAAGATTCTTTGCATCATGTATAATTACATTATGAAGTTGGAACAGAATTGTTTTTCCAGACCATAGGTTCATCGTGGTGATAGATATATTTTTTTCAAAATTTGTAAGATTTTTAAATTTTGATTTGTAGAGTCGACAATGTTTTTTGTGTTGTTTCCTGAGCCCACCATCGGTTGTTTTATCATTTCATTTGTTTTGTTTTTGTTTAAATTTATCAAGGATGTATACTCCACATTGGTGGTTTAATATTTTCCAGCCTGGGTTCGTCTGTTTCACCATAGTTACATAGTAGCCGAAGTATGCAGTGGAATGTTTTCATTTTATATTATTGTAGTTATATAAAGCAGATTTTGTCTAGACTACAAGTAAAATAGTCAAATTGAACTTGTGACAAATCTTTCAAAATTAGAGCAAAATTTAGCCCATTTGTTAACCATATAGAGGCAGCAACATTAGGTCATTGAACTATTAAAAAAAAGTGGTTGCAGTTATTTGAACTCTTTTCAAAATTTTCACACTATGCTCTTTCGGATAAATATTTTTATTTTCTTTAAATTTAATTTGGACCGTGTCCCGTTTATGTTGATATATCGACGATTGTCAATTATTGTAAGAAGATCACCTATTTGTTCTGTGGTTTAGTTTCCGCGTGCTCAGGGTGATTTCGACCATTTTGTTAGTCTGGTTTCCTGTAGATGACAAGATGGGAAATTACTGATTATTGAAAATGAGATTTTTATTCTTGTAATGAATATTTAATTATGTGACGAAGTTTCAAGATTATACCCATCAGCTTGTTCTGTTCTTTTTCACGTATTTTCAAAATTTATATAACCTCAAGTTGGTAAGTAATTTTTTAACTTTTTGTGAATGCTGTTGTAAATCTAAACTTGTTCTTTTATTATAGATGTCTTGATAAAGGAAATAACCATTTCCGAAAGCTCGACCATATGACAAAGAGTATTCTTTAACCTAGCCCAACAATTATTCTGACTGCAACCTCAAAATATATAAATACATTTTTCCTCAACTAGCCAGTCAAGACTACCCATCTACACAAATATATATATATATATATATATATATATATATATATATATATATATATATATATATATATATATATATATATATATATATATATATATATATATATATATATATATATATATATATATATATATATATATATATATATATATATATATATATATATATATATATATATATATATATATATATATATATGCGCCGTAGCAACATACCAATTCGAAGCTATATCCACGGGCACTCACTCGCCTTTAAATTTTTTATGCCTCCTTAAATCAACATCTTTGCACGTAAGAAAAAAATAAAAGAATATATATTAACTATAAACTTCCTTTTTGATGAATATTAACACAGGAAAAAGATTAACTAAAACTTATGAAACCATTCAAGATATATTATGAACAAAATTGTTAAAAAGTGAAAATATTAGGTAAATAATATAAAGGTATAATAATATAAAGGTATGTCCAATAAAAGCAACTTCTCCAGATTTAGCAGCGGCAAATGTGGTGTTCATTCTCTGTAAATCTATAGAGCGGATAACTGTATTTTCAATGGAGAGCATTGCCAAAGACGATAATCGATTTTGACTCATGGAGTTCCTTAAATACGTGTTTATTAATTTTAGTTTTGAAAATGAACGTTCTGGCGATGTAACCGTCACAGGAATTGTAATATATAGAAAACATAGTATTAATATTTCAGTTAATCTACTACTGGATCATCAATTGTCAACCATAATAAAGTTAAGCAAATTCTTTACAGACTTAATATTTTTCAGTTCGTCAGAGAAACATTCTTGAGAAGCTAACAATTGATAGGAAAATCTCATCTTCGTATATTTCACGAATGCTTTTCGCCATTTTGTGTATTACTGTAACAGTAGAATTCAACATATCAAACTAGGTGGCTATTTGATGTGAATCAATTGTCCTACTTTGTCACTGTCTAATAATAATATCCAGAGACTTATAAAAAACAGATATCAAAGACTTGATAAAGAAACAAAAAGACGTGCTTCAAATCCTCAAATATATTAACAGTCCAATTTAGGATCATGAGTATTTGAAAGAGAATTCAACAAATAGCAAAAAAAATATTATAATAATAATAATTATAATGATGATAATGCTTGCAAATAATACCGTTGACATCCGAATTACATACTGCAAGTACTGCAAGTTTAGAATCGATTCGACATTTTTAGAAGTAGGTTGACATTGACTTCCTAGATTTGTAGATTTGGACATAATAGTTTGATTCCATTTACAAATAATGACATGAAAAACAGCAATGTACCTAGAGTCCACATGTTAATTACATATGGGTAAATTGTTTGTGTAGGATTTCTTTATTTCCATAATTTCTAAAATGCCCAGATTTTTCAGTTTGTTAACTGGGTGTAAGAAATACGATTCACATACTAAGAAGTTATTTTCACACAAGCAGTGTTTAGAAAAACCAATAGAATTTTTTTCAATGAAACACATTTTTGTACTCTTCTTTTCTTGATTCAAAGTTCAACCAATATATAAATAATCATATTTACTGGGGAATATTTTGCACACCCCTCTAGTATCAAATATTTCAATTTTATTCTCACTATTGGTCAAAAATTATTTGTAGCTGTGTTTACATACGGTCGCGTGTTTGGATATAATCGAATTATCTCGAAATCAGTGTGTGAATCTTAATACGTGATTTAGTGCTTATTACGAATCGCCACTTCCTTCAAAATCAAAAATAACAATCCCCCGACCCCGGGGGTACCTCATCCACATCTAAGGCCATAGTGGATGCTTTAAACATATTAATAGACAATGATTCTTCAGAAATGGATCAGGAAACCTCTCCCTCACTTTCTGTTCCGGTGAGTTCGTTCCATAACAAAAATAATAGTGAAATTCCATGCCCGGCAAAAACTGCCGGTGATAACTTGTTGGAAAGAAGTAATTTGAAGAAGAGTAATGATATTAATCCTTCAAGTAATTCTATATTAAAACATGATAATTCATTGAGATACCAACTATTTGATGTAGGGCCTTCTCTCGTTTACATAGATTCGGTAGATTCTAATTTGAAAAACTTATCTCGAATGTTAGTACGTAAATTGATTTTTCGAAACGATAAAAAAATTGCAGAAAATGTTGTTGACATTAGAAAATCTGGTATCAAGCGAGTTGTGGTAGAGATGAGAACATTCGTTAGTGCTAACCTTCTTTTATCATCGAATTTTCTGAAAGATAACAAATTGGAAGCACATGTACCTTTGTTTTTGTTACGTCGTTTAGGTGTAATAAAACGCATAGATTTAGATATAAGCATTGATGAACTCAAATCGTCAATCAGTTCAATTAGGGGAGAAGTTTGTAATATTACGGAAGCTAAAAGATGGAATAGAAGAGTCGTAAACGAAGACAATTCTGTTAAGTATATTCATACGTCATCTGTTCTTTTGACGTCTAGAGGTCAAAAATTACCCTCTAAAGTTGGCCTGTTTGGTTGCATTCGGGAAGTTAACCCTTTCATTCAAAAAGTAGTCCAATGTGGAAAATGTCTCAGGTACGGTCATTCGGAAATTTTATGTAATAGCTCTGTTAGATGCGCAAAATGTGTTTATAATCATGATAGTAAAAATTGTCTCACGGAAAACAGAAGAAGATAAAACAGAAAATGGCGGAAGATAATATATCTTTCAAAGAAGCCTCCAAAAAATTGGATCAATCATATGCTAGCATTCTATCGAACGAAAGTGTAAATGCATCTCATTCTCGTCTGACATTATCAGGAATTTCTAGTAATAATTGTGTTAACAGTGACACTGTTTCATCAAAAAAGAGAAAAGTAATGACTCAAGAAATCCGAATCCTTCAATGGAATGCTAGATCCATATTACCCAATAAGGGTATATTAGAGCAATATTTAAGCGATGAGAATATTGATATAGCGTTTATCAGCGAAAAAGCTCAAATCTCATCAAAATTTCTCATCACAGGTTACAATATTTTCAGAAAGGATAGAATACTGAGGTGGGGGTGTCCTCATTCTTCTAAAGAAGAAATTCCCTTATGAGCTAATTTCTGATATTAACTACCCTGTTGGCGTAGAATCCACAGGAATCTCAATCAAATCGTCAGATAACAAAAAAATCTGTTTATTCTCTATATTATTCCGCCTAGAACGAATATCTGGCAGAGAGATTGAAATAAATTTTTTGAATCCATTAAGGAAGATTTCGTAATTGCAGGAGATTTTAACCTTCACCATTCATATTGGGGATCCATAACGATAACATGTTTGGGTCTGAATTAATCTCAGCATTAGAGAAAAACAATTGTTATATCTCGAACAATGGAGAATCGACTCGTATTATTAGTCCTACTGAGAATATTTCTGTAGTTGATTTAACCATTTCAGGAAGTTCACTTTTTCTTTATATTGAAAATTGGAAGGTGGAATCAATTTCCTTAGGCTCAGATCATTATCCAGTCACATTTTCAATAAAATCAAGAAATATTCTTTAAGGGAGTATGGTTTTTAATCCGAAATTTAATACAAAAAATGCAGACTGGACCCAATTCACAGATATTATGTCTGAAAAAACAATAATCAGCGAAACAGTTGGAAAATACGAACATTTATCATTTATGAACGACCTGTCAAATGCATGTCAATGCTCTATTCCAACTTACAAAAATCCAAAACACTGTAATTACTCAAAATGCTGGTGGAATAATGAATGTCAAATAGCAATTGAAAACAAGAAAGCTGCTTTAGCAAAATACCTAAATACTTACATCAAATATGGTTAATTTTGTCAATTTCAGGAAATTTGAATCAATAGCCCACAAAACGGTCAAAAGGAGTAAAAGAAATTCATGGAGAGATTTCTGCACAAGTTTAAGTAGCACTACCCCTATTAAAAAATACTGGAAGAATATCAAAAAAATTAAGAATATTTCTCATTCCCCCTTATATCCAACAATAATAGATCAATGGACCATCCACAACAAACCCGCTCCTATATTCACCTTCCAACAAGAGAGACCGTTACCTCCAGATCATGAAAATCACCCCCTAGACAAACAATTAACTTTATTTGAGTTCGAAAGAGCTCTTAAATATAAGGCTAATAGCGCCCCAGGGATTGATGATATCCAGTACATTATGTTATCTAACCGTCCTAGAAGTCAAAATTTTATCTACTTCACATCTTTAATTCTATATGGATATCCGAAAGAATCCCTGATGAATGGAAAAAATATATAATTATCCCTATTTTAAAGCCTAACAAGAACCCAAGATCAGCTGATTCATATCGCCCAATTTCATTAAGTTCTTGCTTCTTGAAAACCTTCGAGAGACTTATCAAGTGTAAACTTGAATGGTGGCTAGAAACAAATGATAAATTCCCAAACCAAATTCTCAGTTCGGATTTCGTAAAAGTTGTTCTACTTATGACAACGTTGCTCACTTAATAACTGATATCGAAGCTGCGTTCACCAATGGGGAATACGGGATGGCTCTATTTGCGGACTTGATTGGAGCATACCATAACGTTATACTAGAGGCCCTGGGCAGAGACATGAAAAATATCGGTATATAATCTCGGAGATTTATAGCATTTATTGTTAATCTTTATTCAAACAGACAAATTTTCTTGAAAGTGGGTCAAGACATGATAGTACCAAGGATCAGCAGTATGGGTTTGCCTCAAGGAAGTGAATTATCTCCTATTTTATATATTGTACTTTATCACAGAATTGAAAAAATATTCAATATAACTAATGTCAAAATTCTTCAGTTTGCCTGGAGAATACCTCGACTGTATTCGTCGTCATTTTTTTTTGATATATGCTTATATGTTCACAATAAGGATATCTCTCAGTGTCAAAATTTATTAAGTGATGCCACCATTATATTTAAAATCTTTATTTCCCAAAATGGCCACGAATTTTCCATCGAGAAATCTATAGTCTGCACGTTCACAAAGAAACAAACAGTGTTAAACGATTCTATCGTTCTTGAAGATTTTTCTTTTCCTCACAAAGAGTCGGTAAAGTTTTTGGGCCTAATACTGGATAGAAAATTATCCTGGAAGTATCATATTCTTCATATTGCGAATAAAACGTCGAAAAGCATTCAACTCCTGAGGCGAGTTTGCCACAGTAAATGGGGAGCAGATCAATTAATAGCTCAGCTTTTTTATGTGTCGTACATCAGACAATAATCGATTATGGTTGCATCTTTTATGGTAACGCATCAAATACTCTTCTGTCGAAATAAGATGCCCTTCAACGTAAATCCCTCAAAATTTGTCTTGGCCTATTGAACAGCACTTCCAATGAAGTGGTCTTGGCGGAGGCAGCTGAACTGCCACTCTCGTTTCGAGAGTGGAGAGAGACAATTTCTTTCCAGGAAATTTATATTGACAATATGTATATATATTGACTGTTTTTTAAACAATTATTCAAATGAAATTATGATATCAAATTAAATGTTGTTGTACTCCATTGGGTAGAACTATTTCAAAACATAAATAATAGTAGTATGCAATTTCCCAAGTACAGTCTTAATATGACAGGAGTCGATTTTTCAATCTCAATTGATAAACTTTATAAAAACTATCACCAAACCTTCACGGATGCCTCTAAACAAGAAGAAAAAATAGGATAATATGCTATTTACGACCCATAAATTTTCTATCTACAGTGCAGAACTTTTTGCTATTTGGAAATCATTAGAATGTTTTTTACACTCTCAGTTACCTTCTAGAAATTTTCCTATCCTCTCGGACAGTATGAGCAGTCTACTAAGTTTGAAGAATATTTGAGCTAATTGGAATTTCAATTATATATATAAGAATATTCTTCTGTGTCTTCAAAGCATCAAAGCAAAAGGATCCATGGTGTATTTTATCTAGGTAGAAGCTCATTCGGGTATTGTAGGTAACGATAAAGTAGATTCATTGGCCAAAGCTGCTACTGACTTACCATATTATGACACTTCTCTATGTGTTTTCTCAAATATCATCCCTCATATTACGGAGAATCTTGATAAAAAGTGGAAAAAACTATTAGAAGACAAACAAAAAGGCCGACATTATTTTTCTATTCAGTCTTTCCGTCCGAAAACCACTTGGTTCAAAACTATAGTAGAGGACAAACTGAGTCGAGATTTCGTTCACAAGACTGAGAAGTGGACATGAATTATGCCCAGAATATCTATTCAAAATTAATAGGAGAAATGACCCGAATTGCGAGTGTGGTGAAAGAGGATCTATAAATCATATATATATATATATATATATATATATATATATATATATATATATATATATATATATATATATATATATATATATATATATATATATATATATATATATATATATATATATATATATATATAATATATATATATATATATATATATATATATATATATATATATATATATATATATATATATATATATATATATATATATATATATATATATATATATATATATATATATATATATATATATATATAGATATATATATCCGTGACTTTACCTGTATGTGTATCAAGAAAATAATCACTATGATCAGTCGCTTAGCGTAATGTGTCCCTGTTTATCCCATTCGTCATCATCAGTTAATACTCAAGTTAGAATAGATTAATTTGTTAATCAGCGATGCTAATACTCAAGTAGTCATCATCAATAAAATGACTGATATATAACCTGCTGGCAAATGTCGTAAGATATGCGATAGTACGAAATTTAAAAAAAAAGAATACCTAACATAACCTAACCTAACGGAATTATTATCTGATTTATTTAAGTAGATGGATATGATGAAAATTAAATAAATAGATGGATAAATGAATATTTATTTGAATTTCCTGCACACTACATTATTATAGTATGTAAATTCGAGTTAAACAAATAAAAACTCAATATATAAACAGATTATATGGAACACAGTCTAAACTTTTGAAAAAAGTTCAATCACCGTATTACAAATCACAATGGACATGGTGGATACCAAGACGATCAAACATAAATTATTAATTCATAGACATGCCAGTCATTTATTGAGTGAATAAATAGATTTATCAAAATGAAAATGGTTTCTTTCAAATCAATATGAATCAATAGAAAATTTTCATTATTTGCAGCAACAAGCATACGAAAGTTTCATGAATTACTGGGACAAAAACCTTTTTCTTGCAAAGGGACAACCATTTTCGGTTCTCAATTTAGGTGTTCAATCTGTATTGAACAAGTTAAAACTCTCTTCAACTTGATGCAAACATCCAAGGACTACAAGAGCTTCCTCGAAACGGCCATATGGTTACGCCGAAACCTCAATGGGAGGTTATTCTTGTATGCCTTTTCCCACAGAAAAGATACCCAGGAAATCATCCTCCCACCTATATACGAAATAAACCCCCACTACTTCTTCAGTTCCGAGGTAATGTAAAAGGCTTACTAGCACAAATTGAGCCATTCTGAAAACAAAAAACCTAGTCCGAATAAAGTCTTTACAATTCGATCTAATCACTCTGGATGGTATACCAGCAGTCCTGAACAAAAAATATTTTATTACCTCGAAGATATAAACTCCTTTTCCTACTACTAGAACGTCTTCTTTCCTTACTGGATGGACGATGACCATTTTGAAGATACTTCAAGACGTGGAGAGTTCTTCTATTTTGTACAACAGCAAGTGTTAGATAGATATTACCGGGAAGGTTTGACACACAGTGTATTCGACCAGTTCTTCTCTGCAGAACCGTTTGAGGCTGCTTACTACAAATCCTTAACATATCTGAGTGGCCTACACTTCTCTGAAATGCCGATGGTGCTTCGATAGTAATTACGGTTATGGATCAGCTTACACTAGAATTTATGAACAGAGGATTAGGGAGGCTATCGACATAGGATATGTCTACGTGAGTACCATTTGATTATCCTCTGTTGTGTTCAAAACCACTTATATCCATTACATAGGTATATAGGATATAATATGCCAATGAAATCACATTAGGTATTTCCGCTTTGCATGTCAACCAAACAGTTGAGATCAAGAATTCAGGATAATAATTTGGTTATATTCAAAGCGGACAAAGGAAATACTGTAACTATCATAGATAAAAATACCTACATTGACAAATCTGAAATCCTATTTAATACAGATAAATTCTCAAAACTTAAAATAGATCCCACTAAAAAATTCCAAAATTAAATAAAATCATTCATTAAGGATAGTAAAATCCTATTTTCAGATATTGACACTTTTTTCTTAACTTCCATGAACCCACGCACCCCGGTTTTATATACTTTACCAAAAATACATAAAATTGATTGCCCGATGCGTCCAATAGTATCTTATATTAACGCTCCTGCGTATAAATTATGTCAGTATTTGAATAAGAAATTACTCACCTTAATTCAATTCAATCCGGAGTATAGCATTAAAAATTCTATTTAGTTAGTTAATCATCTTAAGAATATCAAAATTCCTTTAAATGCTAAATTAATTTCATTTGACGTTATCAACTTATTTCCTTCCATGCCAACTCAAGAAGTTATAAGTATTGCTAAGGGATATCTAGAGATGAACCCAAATTTAAAAACTCAAGCAGTCAACGAAACAATGTCTGCCTTGAACTTATGTTTGAAACAGAGTTATTTCAAATTTAATTATATAATATACAAACAAGGAGACGGATTGCCCATAGGATCACTGTTATCGCCTTTGTTGAGTGAAATTTTCATGAATAACTTAGAAGAAAAAATTTTCAATGCTGATAATAATTTAATTACTAACGTTTCATTAGGGAGGCGTTATGTAGATGATATTTTTTGTATTTGGACCGGTACAGATAGGCAGTTAAAAAGTTTCCTTAAATATATAAATACTTTCTACAACTCGATTCAATTTACAAAAGAAGTAGAAAACGAAATCAGTATCTTGAATTTCTTAGACGTTCAGATTGCTAGGAATTTGAATTCTCTTACTTTCAACATTTATAGAAAACCAACTTTCACAGATACTTTAATTCACAGCGACAGTAACCAACACATTAAAATAAAACTCAGTGCTTTTCATTCGTTTATACATAGGTTGTTCACGATTCCATTATCGGAAACAAATTTTCAAACTGAAGTTAATACAAATGAATTATTAGCCACTAACAACGGTTACAATGAAAGTCTTATCGACAAGCTCATTGGGAAAAAACGAATAGTATTTGTTGCGTTCAATATACCCCACGCAAACTATTAATGAATAACAAAAATACTGCCTAATAAATTATGTGCCTAATTTGAGTAGCAAAATTTGTAACAGACTATCGAAAAATAACGTTAAAACAATTTGTACAAATAAAAGAAACTTGAAGTCATCTAACATCGGAGGAAACAGTGGTGTTCACAAAATATTTTGCGACGAATGTCCTGCTTTCTATATTGGAAAGACAGAAAGGAATATAAATATTCGTGTTGAAGAACATAAAAAGTCAATTTTACAGAACAAAAATACCACTGGCTTCTCTGAGCATTGTATAAAATTCAATCACTTCCTGGATTTCAACAAAACCAAATTGTTACATTCAGGTAACGAAGGAAAACCCCTTGACCTTCTTGAAATTCTCGAAATAAGTTCCGCCCATAATAGTCAATTACCCCTTGTAAACGAACAAATTGATTTTCAGGTATCACTTTTGCTTTTGTCTGTTTTATAAAATAGGATGTAATACTCTCCTGTAGTCAGTCTTGATAATGAGTTCATAACTCGAAACATGTCGACTTTTCGTTGCTGCTAAATACAGTATCTAAATATTTTTTTTATAATGTTAAACATAAGCCAAGTGTTTTTTATTTTAAAGTTTATACTTTATTCTTTATGATGTTTCACCAAGTGATGTGCGAAAATGCAATCTCAGTTATATATATATATATATATATATATATATATATATATATATATATATATATATATATATATATATATATATATATATATATAAGAGGAGGATAGTCGCTGACTAGTTTAAAGGATATCTTTTTGTAGGGACTGCAGCAATGTAAAAGGAAACTCTTTGAAGTTTTTCCAAGCTTTCGGAATCTTTTATTCCATCATCAGGGAGAATCTGTCGTGAGAATGATTACATAGATGTTGATAATACGATATAAGAAACATTGAAAATGATGCTATTTGTTAAAAAATTATAAAAGTTGATACATTTTTTTGAAGTTATAATTTAAATTTCTGAAACGAAATGACAAATCGGTAACACTCATTTTTTATTATATACAAATTGAAGTTTGACATTATTTCATTACGTTAAATTAATTTGATTTTGTGTTATTTTATATCAAGTGAAAGTAAAAAAGAATAAATTTCACTCAAATGGCTTATATCTGTTTTTTTATTGATGGAATTATTGTCTTGATAAATAAAGGCCATTTCTAAAAAAGATCTTTTTGAAAGATGTGATTCTCTTGCTAGAACAGTTGTTGAAAGGTAGTTCATCTTGGTGGTCACAAATCATTGACATGTTTAGCTAAAGCACATCTCTCAGGGTGTAATGCTACTATCACTCTTTATGAGAAGTGATTCTGTCTTTTAATAGTCTTTTTTGTTTGGCCAATATAATTCTTATCACAATCATTACAAGGGATATTATAAACAACATTTGTGAGTGATAAAATAGGAATTTTGTCTTTTATTTTCGAATATATTTGTCTCATTGAAATAACTGTTCTATTTGCAATTTTGATGTTTTCAAAAGATTGAAAAATTCTGGTCAGTTTAGGTGTTATTTCTTTTATATAAGGTAACGAGGCATAAAAAACTTGACTCATATCTGTAACAAGTTCATTATGAGAATTGTTATTTTGTCCTATAATTTCATTTTCTGATAAGGATGTGCTAAATAAAATTTTCTTGACTAAAGATGGTGGGTAGGAATTTTGTATGAAAAGTTAAAGAATTATATTGGCCAAACAAAAAGACTATTAAAAGACAGAATCACTTCTCATAAGAGTGATAGTAGATTACACCCTGAGAGATGTGCTTTAGCTAAACATGTCAATGATTGTGACCACCAGATGAACTACCTTTCAACAACTGTTCTAGCAAGAGAATCACATCTTTCAAAAAGATCTTTTTTAGAAATGGCCTTTATTTATCAAGACAATAATTCCATCAATAAAAAAACAGATATAAGCCATTTGAGTGAAATTTATTCTTTTTTACTTTCACTTGATATAAAATAACACAAAATCAAATTAATTTAACGTAATGAAATAATGTCAAACTTTCAATTTGAATATAAAAAAAAATGAGTTGACACCGATTTGTCATTTCGTTCAGAAAATTTAATTATAACTTCAAAAATGTATCAACTTTTATAATTTTTAACAAATAGCATTCATTTTCAATGTTTCTTATATCGTAATTATCAACATCTATGTAATCATTCTCACGACAGATTCTCCCTGATGATGGAATAAAAGATTCCGAAAGGCTTGGAAAAACTTCAAAGAGTTTCCTTTACATTGCTGCAGTCCCTACAAATAGATATCCTATATATATAATATATATATATATATATATATATATATATATATATATATATATATATATATATATATATATAACAATGGATCATAGACCCCACGATGTTGTTTCGTGATCTTTGTTAAAAATGAACTGTAGAACGAAGATCTCAAGACGCCATAACTCTGGGGCGTCGCCAAGTGGCCGCCATACTGGGGCAAACATGTCATTTTCAGCAATGAACATGTATAATAGGCCCCACTATGAAAATGTGTCTCATTTGTTCATTTTGAAACTTTTCTAATACTTGTAATATATTTCGATTGGAATGTCTGAATTGAATAATTCAAAAAGTTATATAAAGGTATTGAAGCAGTTTTGAATATAGTGATTTATTTTGATAAGAATTCATACCAAGATACGAAAAAATATCCTTTTCTAGCGGCGGCATTTCAAATAAATTCTTAAAATAAGAGAACAGTTATTGTGGTATAACTATAATAGTTAGACATATGCTGTCGCGACACTTTGTGAATAATGATATGTTCTGCAAAGTCGTAGTAGTTTATTTCATTCTATCTTCAACAGTTTTCGCAGTAAAGAATATTTTAGGTATTTTTTTTACACCTTGGGTTACATTATTGGAGTTTTAGTATAGATGAACCCCAAACGTCTATGAGCACCAAACGCCGATGAAATAGTAGCTAGTCCTGGGAATAAGGATGTCAGGGTAAGTATTGCTAAATAAAATTGTACTAGTGGACGAACTGATGTCTAATTAATCATTGTTTAAACCAAGCAAGAGAGAATTTTGCGTGACAAAAATAGTAGCTGAATACCGCTTATGCCATTACAAAAAAGACGGTTTCTATTTATATTCTGACATGTTTTAGACACTCAACTATTATTTATTAATTTTTAAGAGCAAAAATCCTCTTTTTTAGTCTTTCGCTCATAAAATGAAAACTATCAAAGTAATCTTGATTTTTCAAACAGAGGAATTGTAGAGAATTAAAATACGAAGGAAATGGGTGGCAAACAGAACCGATTGGTTCATTAATAATGGAGAAAAACGGAAAAACCCCTGAAAATTACCGTTTTTTCACAATGTTGAAGTTGTAGCGAAGGCTCTAAGACAGATAGTACCAATGTCTTGATAGATACTTTACGTTTGCACAACGTATGCGTTTTCAGAGTTTTGGTGTAATTGCAGTTACAATTATATCATGCACTATCTTGCAATGTGCCTGGATGCTCTACGAATAGCACTATTTCAATTGTCTTAACATATTTTGAAATTAGAACTTTTGTTCTGAATATTAGTTTCATTCCTGCCTGAAGTATGTGTCAGGGAGGCGGACAGCTTGAGTTATGGGGAGGAACTCCTTCAGCCAGATCAGAAGATACACTTGTATATAAAAGTCTATTAGGAATGGGAGAGACAGAATATTTATGGAAGATATGTATATGTATATGTAGGGTTCACAGAATAATACTGGCTCAGTATCAGGGTCGCGCCTAGCCAAGGATGCGCCCCTGGGCGAATAATATATTTCCGCACAGCTTCATTTCAAGTATCACTTAGAATCTAAACCAAATCGTTGCGAATGTTCCATAGTGGCTCAAATTAAATTGTAAATAACGAGAAATGAGAAATTAAATCTATTTCGTTATTCCACAGAGACTTTAATATTATTATATTACAAATAATTCTAGTAATTTCACAATCATATATTTATATATGATGAAATGAAATATAACAAGAAAACATCTTATATGAAAACACATATACTCTAAAATATATAAAAATATGCAATAGGGGCCTCGGTAGACCAGCGGTCTGGTGTATCGACAATGCCGTTTGTAAACCGAGGATTGTGGGTTCGAGTCTCACCTTGCTCTTGGGTGTTGTATATCTCCGGAATTTAGTGGTTCTATTTATATAATTAAAATTGTTGGGTAATGTACATAGTTTACAAGCCCATTGGCCGTTCGGAACCGGCGTTAAAATGTAGGTCCCTTGAGAAAAAAAAATGCAACAGGTACGGTAATATAGTAAATGAATGGTATAACAAAACAACTCACATTAAATAACATTGACACATATGAATGGGCAGAAAATCTATAACATCCTCTTGACCAAAATTAGGAAAATTTCACTTTTCTTGCTCTCGATTCCGAGAATTTCATTATTAGATCTTCCAAATTCATATTTTTCAACGAATTGGATTCAATGGCAATTATGGCCAAATTTAGAAGTCGCTCTTGTGCCATAGTGATCCGCAGATAATTCTTAATCAACTTTAATTTTGAAAATGAGCGTTCCGCTGTCGCTACCGATACTGGCATAGTGAAAAGTATTCTTACGCCATGAGGAAACTTCTGAAAAAAACTCATGGCAGACCAGTCGACCCCGGGACTTCCCAAACACTAGCCAGTGTACCTAAGTACTTAGCTAACTAGCTATGTAATCGAGTAGTGTATATATTGTATCTGACATTCCAGCTGGCGCACTCTGGCGGCCAGATAGTTTTTATCTCAAAGGTTAACTATGCAAATTGCATAAATTTGTGAGGTGAAGGTGAAAATTGTGCCAATTTAACAAAACGTAGAACCAGCAAATTTTTAGAATGCATTTGCGTGAAAAGTTGTGATTCAAAAGCATATACAAATGAAAATGTTAGCATCCATCGGTTTCCGAAGCCAAACAAATATTTTATAGAGAGTGAGAAAATTAATTTGGAGAAATGGAAAATATTGATTTTGATTTTTTGAAGTTGCGCTTTTTTTAAGGAAACGGTGATTTTTATGGTTTTTTCGTTTTTTCTCCGTAAATAGTATCCATCGAGTCGGTTCGGCGCTCATTTTCTCTGTATTTTTTATTAGTTTTCATTTTATATGCGAAAATATATTTATAAAAAGTAATAAAAGTGCCCAAAACATGGCAGAATTTAAGTACGGACTGTCTTTCGTGTAATAGCACAAGCGTTATCCAGCTAGTATTTTTGTCACAGAATCATTCTTTAAGCTCTATTACTTGAACGGAAATTGAATAAAATATTAATAATACTTTAAATAGGTAAATCATAGCCAACATTCCTACGTAACAGGTTCAAAAAATCACAGAAAACGTTATTTAAATCTTCGAATTTATCAAAATTACGAAAGATTAACGAAATGAAAATGAAAAATAATGCTTTGAAATCGACAGATTCACGATACCCATAGGAAATAAAGAAGGTTTCACATACCAGATGTACGTCATTGTGTACCCTCACGTGCATACTGAAAGCCAAAAGAAGCAATCTGAAAACTTAGATGAAATAGCTCAGACGACAAACGAAAAATTAGGTCAATATTGGCAGATTCAGAATGAAAATCACCCCATGGGATTTCCATTCGAAAGACCATCCGAATCTGATGACTTATACTTTGTTCAAAATGCAAAGTTGCAGGATATTAAGATCTATCACAAGACACTTCGTCCTGAAGAACTAGATGGTGAAGAATAAATGTATACTGATAAAACCTTATTCTTATATTATATTATATCGACATTGTCAATAGATGTCAATTGAATTATGTGCTAGTTTTTTTTTTGTAGTATATTCCCCGACAATACATACTAATCTAGTGTATGGAAAGAAGTACTCGCGTGCGGGAGTAGTTTTTTTTTATCACATTTGGACCTCCTAGTAAGATTACTTTCGAAAATATTTTCATATCTGCGATATATATATATATATATATATATATATATATATATATATATATATATATATATATATATATATATATGTATATATATATATATATATATATATATATATATATATATATATATATATATATATATATTAAGAGAATTAACACGCAAGTTCAACCTAAGACATTCACAATTGAAGATAAAGATGGAACTCTAGTATGGGAAGACGATAAGGTTCTGGAGCGCTGGAGAAAATATTGTGAAGAACTGTATACCGAAGACAGGACTGTTATAGACCAACAACCGGAAGATAACACACAGCAGGAATACGAGCCCTCTATTCTTGCTCTGAAGTAGAAGAAGCTATAAGACACTTAAAGAACAATAAGGCCTTAGGGGTAGACGGTATCTCTGCCGAGCTCATAAAAGCATTAGGAGAAAATGGCACCAGAATATTACACGATATATGTAATGAAATCTGGTTAAAGGGGCTGCTGGCCTCAAGACTGGACAACTTCTGCATTTGTTCCGATTCATAAGAAGGGATCCACTAAAAAATGCGAAAACTATCGAACGATATCTCCTATATCCCACGCAAGCAAAATCCTGCTTAGAATAATAGACAAAAGACTTTAAAACTACCTAGAGAGTCAGTTCCTCTAGAACAGGCAGGTTTTGTTAGGGGGATAGGAACCAGAGAACAAATATTCAATGTTCGCCAACTAATTGAGAAAGCCCGAGAGTTCAACACGCCAATGCTCCTATGCTTTATAGACTATAAGAAGGCCTTCGATTGTGTGAAAAGGAACTATCTCTGGAACTGAGAGAAATGGGAACCCCCCAACATCTTTGGTCCCTCCTCAAAAATCTATATAAAAATAACCAAGCAATAGTTAGCCTCGACAAGAAAACTTCAGCCGCCTTCAAAGTACAGAGAGGAGTACGTCAGGGATGCATCTTATTACCGCGACTATTTAACGCCTACGGAGAATATATAATGAGACGAGTATTAGAGAACTTCGATGTAGGGGTATCAATCAATGGAAAAAAAATAAACAATCTAAGATACGCCGATTACACCACCTTAATTGCAAAAAATGAAGACGAAATGACTGTGCTTCTCGATCTGGTCACCAACGAGAGTCGAGCGATGGGACTTGAAATTAATCTCAATAAAACTAAATTGATGATCGTCGATAGAAATAATACCATTAAACTAAAGAATCTATAAAATACACTCGAAGCAGTGAATGACTTTATATATTTAGGCTCCTTCATAACCAACACAGGAGGATGTGAAAGTGAGATAAGAAGGCGGATAATACTAGCAAGAACGGCAACGTCGAGCTTGAAAAAAATATGGAAGGACAAACACATAACTAAGAATACTAAATTGGCACTGATGAACACCTTAGTGTTCTCAATATTCTCATATGGGTCGGAATCCTGGACAATAAAAGCGACCGATAGACGCCGAGTAGACGCGTTCGAGATGTGGTGTTGGCGAAGGATGCTTCGGATACCCTGGCACACAGAACGAATGTGTCGATACTAAACGAACTAGGTATCACAGATCGACTTTGCACCATATGTCGACGACGCATTCTCAGATACTTTGGGCACATTACTCGAAGAGAACATAATAATCTAGAAAGGCTAATCGTCCAGGGTAAAGTGGAAGGCAAGAGACCCAGGGGCAGATCTCCGTCGCGATGGATAGACCAAATTAAGGAAATCACGGGACAGACATTGCAGGAAAATTTGAGAAAAGCCGAGCACCGTCAACGTTGGAGACATTCAGTTGATCAATGTTCATAGACATGATGTCACGACTCTTCAGAAATGAAGATACTAATTGTCCTACTTTGTCACTGTCTAATAATAATATCCAGGGTATCATAAAAAACTTCAACTCTTGAAATATCTTTTTTAGTCTCAAGAACAAAGTTTGCTAGGCCTCGGTAGACCAGCGGTTAGGTGCACCGCCTTGTACCGTTTGTCAACCGAGGATTGTGGGTTCGAGTCCCACCTTGCTCTTGGGTATTGTGTATGTCCGGAATTTAGTGGTTGTATATGATTAAAAATTGTTGGGTAATGTACATAGTTTACAAGCCCATTGGCCGTTCGGAATCGGCGTTAAACTGTAGGTCCCTCGAGTTAAAAAAAAACAAAGTTTGCAACTTCATCAAAAAAACGTTTGCATTTGCGAATACGTCTTTGGCAAATTTCGTAATTACATAACACAAAAATAAACTTGAAAAACATAGCTTCACATTATCCAATTTTTTTTATCAGAGACTGGACATCTGCTATCAAATAATTAACCATTATTTTCATTTTCAAAATCGGAAAAGGTTAAGAAGTCACTGAGAATAATCAGAAAAAATTGAAGGCGCATTAAATATATATATATATATATATATATATATATATATATATATATATATATATATATATATATATATATATATATATATATATATATATTTATATATATATATATATTTAAATATATATATAAATATATATAAACATATTTATATAATTAATAATATATATATATATATATATATATATATATATATATATATATATATATATATATATATATATATATATATATATATATATATATATATATATATATATATATATATATATATATATATATATATATATATATATATATATATATAATATATATATATATATAAAAAAATATATAAATATATATATATATATATATATATATATATATATATATATATATATATATATATATATATATATATATATATATATATATATATATATATATATATATACACATCCAAGCATATTTTATGAAAATTTCAGTGGGCGAATAGTAAACGGGTACCATCAATAAAAATTTCAAAATTACTTTTTCAAAGAAAACAATAATTTTAGTATTAAAAAACCAAACAAAAATTCTGTTCTTGGAAGTATTCAATATATATATTGTGTATGCGTGTGTTTTTTTCAGAACGATATATAGTTCTCTGTCCATTCAATGTGATGGTAGCAATTGATAGAACGATAGCTATCGTAGGTACTGTGATGGCGCTCAGGTACTCCATTTAATTTAGATTTTATTAAGCAAAATATTAATGATAAATCACTTTTCATTAAACAATAAAATAGTTATATTTAAACAACATGCACACCAGATAAAGATCAACAGTATAGACGTCAGTCAACGAGGTAAACGAAGGAGTAGTTAATGAACATCAATATTACACAATATAGGAGGTATATATTATACATAAATATCGATTTTAATACGAAACCTTATGGGAATGGTTTTCCTATGAGGATGTTTCAGGATTGAACCGCTAGAAGCAGCACCCTATAAGCCGTTATGTATATCTATATCTGCGAATCCGCTATAGATATACGCATGGGTTATACGGTGCTGCTCGGCATTCTGCTTCTAGCGGTTCAAAGTCGTCATGAATAATCCTCATATAATACAGTCCTATAGAATTTCTCGGCTTCGCCTGGGTGTCAATACTGCTGCCATTTTCTAATGCTAGAAGTGATATAGTCCGTGAAAAAATAAGGTGGCCTTCATAGCAGGTGACTTTAATATTTAACTAAAAGACAATACTAAAAATAAAACTAAACTGAATTTTCTTCTCAATGCGTTTTCTTTTGTTTTTACAAATAGCAGCTACACAAGGGTTACTTCTACAAGTTGTATCGATAATATACTTACCAATTAAAATGAACAGTATACCTACTGTGAATGTATTGCATTCCTCTATCTCTGATCATTATGGCTGAGTTGCTTTGAAGACAAACAAACTAGTTCACAACTGAAGTATGTAAGAATATTTTGTAAGTAAACTGAAAGAACAAGACTAGTCTGAAATCTACAATATGAAGGTAACAGATGTAGATGCTCAATGGAATAGCATCATGAATGAGTTTCAAAAAATATTTTATGAATCAGCCACTGAGCATCGGAAATAAGGTAAAGACGATTAAAAATGATCCGGAGACAATAGTATATTATTCAACGAGCACAAAATGGTTGCACAAAATTGTAATTTTGTGCGAGTAGAATACTATACTTTGTCCACGACTTCCTCGAAAAATTTAGTGATAATCTGCATTTTCAACAATAAAAATAGTTATCAAAAGCGTTGACATAACATTTTCTGTGTTCACTGAAAACTGCATACTCACGTAAACGTCAACTATTTCACTTGACATCGATTCCATTCCTTTCTTTCACTCTGATAAAAATGAGATAGATAATTTATTAGGGTAAATATTCAATAAGTTGGGCATTATATTAAATTTCTGTTTAATAATTTGCCTAAAAGTTATCTTAGTTACATAAAACCTAAAAATCTAATAACAATACTATCCTAACAATGTGAATGATAGTCTCAAATTTGGACACACGTTTTGAGTGTGACGTCATGCAGTGTATAATAAACCATTATACACACTAGTGAATAATAGGTATAATTATACTTCAGGAAGCACACGTATAATGAATGATTTATAGTACAGTCGTGGACAAAATAATATAGGCAGTATATAAGAAATTAAAGAGAGACTATCATAATTTACTAATCAAAAAACGTTCAGAGATAATAAAATGAAAACTATGTGGGGTATTTACAAAGAATTTATCAGAGATGATCATGTTGCAGAATTGAAGAGCAGTCCATCACATATAGCAAACACCTATAATGAATATCTATTGAACATAATTCTAGATCTATTAAAAGATAGATAAAATTTAAACTGTAGTATTCTAGACAACCCTAAGTCAGGGGCGTAGCTACCGCCGTATCAGCCGTATCAATGATACGGGGCCCACGGTCTACAGGGGCCCCCTAACCTAACCTAACGTGCCTACAGAGTTTTCACTTCAGAAATGAGAAAAGTCAAAAAAAGCAATTTTTTTCCACCGGGTTAAGCGTGCTCCCAAAAGTTGGCAACATCGTACATCGATTATTGCGGCATTCCCCCGTTTAAGTCATTCCCTTAAACGGGGGAATCTTGCATTAAGCGATATACAATGACACACCACGGAGAGCAATTATATTCACGCGTTTTATTTCATCCCGGTTCAAGCGTTATTATTATTATTATTAGGTACATTGTAATACAATACAATCTTGTTCTTCTGATTATTTGTTGGTTACTTTGTTTGATTTGTGAAAAGAATAAGTGAAACGAAAAGAGGTTATCCCATTGGAGCTATAAAAAGAAAAAGTAAACAGAAAAGGGAGGAGGTTATGAAATAAATGCCCAAAATTTCTTCATTTTTTCAGCAATCAGCTTCTGTGAGTGATATAGACTGCAATGGTAAAGTAAGTACTACTTATTTATCTACCACTAGCGAAGGGTGAATTTGGTTTTTTGACATAAGATATCGCAGTTAATCTTTATGAACAATTAATTGCTCTGAAAATCTGAAATTCAAAAAAAAATTCCATTTAGGAACTCTAGGAATTATTGCTGATAAAATTCAATAGCCTTGCATCCAGTTTCTCGTAGGTAATAACAGCATGCTTTGTATTCTTGACCTTACCAGTTACAACCCCAACAGCTGAAAGAAGTTTTTCGAAATTGAAACTGATGAAAAATTACCTAAGGACTTCTATGGGTCAGGAACGGCTATCAGACTTGTCACTATTGTCTATAGAGGCAGAAATGTTAGAAAAGCTGAAATCGTCTTCAGTTATAGATGATTTAATAAATCAATTTGCCGGAAAAAAAGCAAGAAAAGTGTATATTTAATTTGAAATGTTTCCTAGCTCAATTTCTAGAAAGAATAGATGACTTATGATCGATAAACATTTATTTCAATTTAACGTAAGCATTTTCGTTTTTCTTTCGTGAGAAATCCTTAATTTGGACCTCCGCAACTAATTTTGATACAGGGCCCCTCCTTATTTTAAAAACCTGTAACCACTATGAAAATAAATGAATTAGGTTGAAAATTCAAAGCTAAACACACTAGCGGAAAAGATGAACCACCCATAAGCCTAGTCAAAAAATGTATTAACGAAATAGCAGAAGTGATTTTTCACATCATGAATAACTCATTTCAGTTTGCCGTATTTCCAAAACAATTAAAATTAGCACTTATAACTCCAATTTACAAAAGGGAGATCCTGGTTTGCTTGAAAACTACCGACCAATAAGTGTTTTACCTTCCTTCTCAAAGTTGTTCGAGGTGGCAATGTGCAATAGATTAATAAGTTTCATGAATTCCTTTAACTTATTTATAGACTACAGGTCCATGTCCAAAAATGGATGGGTCATATGAACCACCCGGTGACGTATATAGGACGATATAAGAGCATAAAATAATAAGATTCAGCACTATGCCGTCACTTGTAAGCTGTCCAACTGAGTGCTGATGAGAATTCAAAAAAGCAGGTAGAGTGAGTACATTTTGGTCATATATTTTTGCAGGGCATTTTTACCATCGATAGATCCATGAAAAATAATAAGAAAGCGCGTAGTGATGTAAAAAAATGATGCGCCACAAAGTCGGTAAATTTTCTTGATTTTCTGACAACTTCCAGGGTAAATTTGGTCATTTAATTCTGTACGGCATCAGTTTCATACTGTTTCAATACAGCTTCTAATCCATTATTCCGCAACACCGTACAAAAATCATGCGACAAGAGGAAAAAATCGAGGGTTGCAACCCTCTTTCCGTGGTCCAGGGGGTGATTTGAAAAAGTATGGCTTCGGTTCCAAAACATTATCTAGCACTCAAAAGTACTATTAAAATTAATGCCGTCAAAAAATTATTGTTCATTTGAATGTATATCAATAATTATGTTAATTTCATGGTATACTTGATTTATAAAGCTGTAAAATCATTTGACTGTGTACGGCAACTTTTTTTTTAACATGATATTGTAAAATACAATTGTTTTATAGTATTGCCGTTCAAAAGAAACTGTTTTAAAAAAAATTATAGAGAAATACAAAAACTGAAATTTTTTAAATTATTGCAAAAGTTTAAATATTCATAATTTAATAAAATATAGCAATTTTCTACATTTTTTCCTTGTTTTAAATAGTATTAAGATGAATAAATTAGGCAAATATGATGCCGTATATTTCAATGCAGCCCATATCTTTTAGGCTGATGAAAGTGACGATGTATATGGAAATTATATTTATTTAATATTTTTATTACTTTTTTATCAATATGAAGATTTGTACGGCATTAACTTTTTATAAATTATTGCATTAAGTACAAATAAACTATCCAAATGCCGTATAAAAAATATCGTCATGAATTTCACCTTACATTTCGTTTTATGGATTTTTCTTACATTTCGTTCTATGGATTTTTCCTTGAGTTTTTTTTTCCCTACAAACCTTTGCACCAACGAAAATGTACGGGATGTAAAAAAATATTATCTATGCATAAAATACTTTCATATGCATTTAATATGCAAAAATTAATTCTATGTTGTTTCAAATCACCCCCCGGACCACGGAAAGAGAGGGGGTTGCAACCCTCGATTTTTTCCCTTGTCGCATGATTTTTGTACGGCGTTGAGGAATAATGGATTAGAAGCTGTATTGAAACGGTATGAAACTGATGCCGTACAGAATGAAATGACCAAATTCACCATGGAAACTGTCAGAAAATCAAAAAAATTTACCGACTTTGTGGCGCACCATTTTTTTACGGCACTGCACGCTTTCTTATTATTTTTCATGGATCTATCGATGGTAAAAATGCCGTATAATATATGACCAAAATGTACTCACTCTACCTGCACTTTTGAAGTCTCACCAGCACTCAGTTGGACAGCTTACAAGTGACGGCATAATGCTGAATCTTATTATTTTATGCTCTTATATCGTCCTATATACGTCACCTGGTGGTTCATATGACCCATCCATTTTTTGACATGGGCCTGTAGTCTATTAGTAATAATCAGCATGGCTATATCAGGGGTAAGTCTGTCATAAGTGCAATCAATCAATTTACTAGCAAAATAATAGAGTCTTTCGAAAATAATGAAATACTAGTTGGAATGTTTTTAAACCTCTCTAAAGCTTTCGATAGTCTGAAATCTGAAATAAAAGAAAGTAATTTTGGCGTCCCACAAGTCAGTATTTTAGGAGTATTGCTCTTCATGATATTTATTAATGACATAGCAGCAGTTTTAAAAATAAGTAATGTCACAGGTTATTTCACTAATTACGCAGACGACACCAACCTATTGGTTGCTGATTTGAGCTATCCGGAGTAGCTCTGCTCATCAAAACTGCTTTTGACTGTATGCAGGTCTGGTTTATAGATAATGGATTGATTCTGAATGCAGAAAAAACAAAAATTATTCTCTTTCGGAAAAAACAACAAAAAATTGATACACTTGGTGTGCTTAAAATGTCAATGAAATTAAATTAGAAAATCAATTAACTGGAACAACCATATTATTGAACTAGGAAAAAAATTGAACTCAGTATCACATAGTATAAAAGTACTAAGAAGATATCTAAACGGAAATTCCTTGAAAATATTTTACTACGCAGACTTTGAGGGGTTGATGGGATTTGGACTAATTTTTATTGACAGCAGCTCTTTATTAATTAAATATTCTGCGTTCAGAAGCGACAATTTTGGGACTCAAGTGGAGAGAATCTTGCAGGGGGCATTTCCGGAAAAACCAATCTTTTACAAAATATGCTCATTACATCATAAAAAATTTCACATTCCTATTCAAAAATAGGAAGGAATTTCAGAATCGTGGAGAGATGCAAAGTTACAGCACACGTAACTTGAATTACCGCTTCCCGAAGATTAGATTTACAGCTGAAAAACACCCAAATTATACCTCTGTAGGATTCTTCAATAGATTTCCAGATAATATAAGGAAAATTAAAAACCTGGGAATATTTAGAAATAGCGTTAAAAAACTGCTAACTAAATTAGAACCATAATCTTTAAATGATTACTGGAGTATGTGTTGATATGTTGATTTAAAATTTAGACTATGTTGCCATTGACGTTATTTCATTTGCTGTATAATGTTTTTTAACATCTTTTGAAATAAATATAATTATTATTATTATTATTTTAAGCATTTTTTAGATTCTTTACCTAAGTTAATAGACCACTCTCGGCACCGTCTACTTTCACTGGGCGACAAACCCTTGGCAGTGGGCAACATTCGATTCGTGTGGCATATATATATATATATATATATATATATATATATATATATATATATATATATATATATATATATATATATATATATATATGTATAAGTAGAGCAGAATTATCGGTATAGCCCGCTTATATGGAAGCAGCCGTTGACACGTGTTTCGGACTCTTTGGTCCTCATCAGAACGGCGTAGCCAAGCATTGGATTGAAAACTTGGAGATGAAAATAGCACAACAAATGAAATCCCCTGCTACGGAAGACAATCACACATTTGTGGCTTATTGTTTGAACTCTCCGGTTTGGGAGATTTGGTTAAACTTTGCCACGGAGGCGATTAATGCCATCCGTGATTAATCGCCTCCGTGGCAAAGTTTGACCAAATCTCCCAAAACGGAGAGTTCAAACAATAAGCCACATATGTGTGATTGTCTTCCGTAGCAGGGGATTTCGTTTGTTGTGCTATTTTCATCTCCAAGTTTTCAATCCAATGCTTGGCTACGCCGTTCTGATGAGGACCAAAGAGTCCGAAACACTTGTCAACGGCTGCTTCCATATAAGCGGGCTATACCGATAATTCTGCTCTACTTATATATATATATATATATATATATATATATATATATATATATATATATATATATATATATATATATATATATATATATATATATATATATATATATATATATATATATATATATATATATATATATATATATATATATATATATATATATATATATATATATATATATATATATATATATAGGTCTTTTTTAACTCGGGGCAACTGAAGTCACACGCCGGTTCCGAACAGCTATTGAGTCTGTTAACTAAGCATATTAATCAACATACTTAATTCAAATTTTATAAACCACGAAATTCATGGAGGTATACAACATCTAAAGACATGGTAGGAATCAAACCCACAATCTACAGAACCGAAAACGGCATATCGCGAATTAAACCGATCGGCCACGGAGTCTCCTTCTTGGGTGTGACTGATTAAAGCGTGTTTTACAAAATTGTACTACTAATTTATTTTAATTAAATCATAACTATCTAACCCTACTAATCTGAAACACCCGTACAGAATCGGAAATATTCGCGAGATGCACCAAATTCGTTATTAGAATACTGAGAGAGCAGTAATCGTAAATCAAACGGTTAATAAATCAATAATCGTTCATAATATTTACGATTAAGTGTACGTATTTGTATGCATGCAAATCTAAATATAAGGAGTTGTTAATGTCTAAATGTTATACCTCCGCCATATATCATGCGCTTATGTCAGCTGGCACAGAATTCTACATAGGTGGACAAAGGGAACGGGGCCCCGATCGGGCAACAACAATGCACGTTCAATACTGGAGATATTAGACGGGGTATTAAATCGCATAACAACTTGGGCAATAATAAAAGCCATTCGTGTTTTTCTCGGTATTTCGATGGCTATCCGATTTGAACGTTCACAATTATGGACGACAAATCTTTTCGCTTCTTTTTTGTACCGTGTTCGGCGCGAGGATATCTTCCGTTGGCACCGTGGACATTCGGGGAGGAAATTTAATTATTGTGGCGGAGTTTCTGATCGGCGGTGTTTCTTTTTGATGGTCTACTTTTGTAACTATAAGTACGTAACAATTTGTTAGAAATTATTTGTTTCGGTAATTTTATTTGACTCGATTTCAGAGTATCTGGCCTTTGTTAAACAAAGCTAGAGACCTGTTCAGTACCTATGTAAAATTTCCTGAACTAGGTTTCTATTTTGATATTTTTGTCTAGAGGGTGTAGGAGTGTGGGAAAATACATTTAGCCGCCACGGAGTGTGGTGCAATCAGGAAGGTTGGAAATGGGAAGGTGAAATATTGTAACATTTTTTGAAAAAATTTATTGTTGTTCTGGTCAACACGGTCAAAGCTGAAAAGGCTTGTAATATGATCTCTTCGACCGTTTTGCCTAAGAAAACAATGAGTTTTTTCAAGATTGTTATATAAAAATGAAATTGTAGGAAATAACTATTTAATTTCAACACATGCTACCACTATTCGTAAGGGAAGACGCAAGAGTTAGGTTCAATTTTATGAATAACAATTTTCAAAGAACTCCTCTAAGAAAAGGCCAATGTTGGAGGTCATTAAATGACCTCATGCTACCTATCCAGTATTCTACAAAATATTCATTCTACAAGTCACGTACTGGGGCTAGTGCAAACTGTGATGTGTAATAACACATGTTTCTTTTACACAGCCGTGCCAATTGAGATTCTTTTAAAGGTCCTGTTCACGTGAACGATTCCATATCTCGAAATTAACGATTAAAAGCATTATAGAATTGTCTCGGGGTTATCCAGAAAAAACATCTACCATTAAACATATCCCATATGTATATATACTTATATATATATATATATATATATATATATATATATATATATATATATATATATATATATATATATATATATATATATATGTATATATATATATATATATATATATATATATATATATATATATATATATATATATATATATATAGTCGCCTTTACATCATATATATATGCACTGTAATATATGGTCAGGAAAGATTTAAAAATTGTATTGTCAGATCAGATATAAATAGTTTGAGTTTACAATATGTATTTGAATGTAGTGCTATTCAGTGTTTTGTTAGTGGTAATTTTAAATTGGATTTGATTTGTATTTATAGGTCAGGCGAACCCACTCTTGGTAATGTGGATATATTTTTTGAAAGACTTGTGTCGTTGCTCGAGCTTCTTACTAAAGAAAAATCAACCAAGTATGTGATAGTTGGTGATTTTAATATTGACTTTCTGAAACCTGGAGATAAAAACAACCAAGCTTTGATGGCTATCTTACAGTCTTATGGAGTACAGGTAATGATTAGTGAACCAACTCGTGAAACCTTCCATTCTTCTTCTTGCTTGGATAATATCTTGACGAATGTTCAGGGTGGTCAGGTGAGAGTTCTGCAGCCACACTTGTCAGATCATAGTGCCATTTCTATTGGGTTTAATATTGATGCTATGAAAGTTTCTAATTTAGAAAATCGCATTAAATATCGTGTTTTTAGTCAAATTAACATAGAGACGTTTCTCGAAACCCTCTCAGATGTGGATTGGTCCCCATTGTATGCCTTCGATGGTAGTGAGGTTGAGGGTATGTGATCTCATTTTTTCAGTTGTTTCATGTATTCATTTGAAAACTCATTTCCTTTTAAAGTTGGAACAAAAAATTCAAAGAATAGTTTTAAATCTAACCCACAATTACTCAGAATCAAAAATGATCTTGATATTTTGTATATAATGTCTAGAGTTGATTCCCAATTTTTGGGGAAATATAAATCTAAAAAACTAGAGTATGACAAATTTATTTCTAAACTTAAACAGGAACACTATGGTCATATAATAACCAATTCTGCTAATAAATCTAAAGCAGCATGGACATTGATAAGTGAACTGAGAGGCAATCAGAATGGACGGTCTAGGATTCCCTCTGGGGATCTTGTCATGGTGGCAAACAGGTTTAATAAGTTTTTCATTAACATGGGTGGAAGTTCGCATTCATCACTCTGCAATTTTACTAAAAAATCAAAATGTCATAAATCTTTCTTTATGTTTAGCCTTTCTCCATCTGAATTAATTTCAATTGTTGCTAAAATGAAAAATTCCACATCACATGGTCATGATGGAATTCCTATGAAGGTGCTGAAAAAATGTATACATGTAATTGCGGAACCCTTGAGTCTCATCATTAATAGGTCATTTATTGAAGGAATATTTCCAGAATCTTTAAAAATAGCAGTTGTTAAGCCCCTTTTTAAAAAGGGTTCCCATGAGGAAGTGAAAAATTATAGACCGATTAGTCTCTTGTCATCTTTTTCTAAAATTTTTGAAAAAGTCCTCTCCGTCCGTTTGATTTCTTTCTTTAGGAAGTTTAATGTTTTCAGCAAATATCAACATGGTTTTGTGGCACAAAAATCCACTGAAACCGCCATTTTTCAACTCCTGAGTGAGATTTTAAAAGCCTTGGAGGATGGATGCATTCCACTTGGTATGTTTCTAGACTTGTCTAAAGCGTTTGACAGTGTTGATCATGAAAAATTATTGGAGAAATTGGAGGCTTATGGCGTTAGAGATAATCAACTTCTATTAATTAGAAGTTATCTCAGTAATCGGAAGCAGAGAGTTGAATTGGTGCGGGATGGAGCGACTTTTGTATCCGATGATGTTACTGTTACAAGAGGTGTTCCTCAGGGGAGTGTCCTTGGACCGCTTTTGTTCTTGATTTATATTAACGATTTGCCGGAAGTGGTTGGTGATCTGGCTTGTGTGTTCTCTTTGTATGCGGACGATACTAACATCATAGTTTCCGACGATGATTTGGCCACTGTTATTAATAGGGCCGAAGATGCTTTCGAGTCTATAACTTCCTGGTGTGGTGATAACAGTTTAAAATTAAACATTACCAAAACTGACTTTATCTTTTTCCATACCGATCGCTCTCGTCGTTCATTTCCATTGTCAATAAGGATTCTTGATAATGATATACCAACTAGTGAGTCTATTAAGTTTTTGGGTGTCCATGTTGATGTTAACTTGAAGTGGCGTCAACATATTGATTACTTGAATGGGAGACTGCTGTCTGTCTTGTATTCGATTAACGTTTTGAAGCATCAAGTTGGCTTGGATGTATTAAAGACAATTTACTCTGCAAATTTTGAATCGTTGTTGTCATATGGAATAATATTCTGGGGCAACAGCCCACATACTAATTCCCTATTTATTACTCAAAAAATGACATTAAGGTCGATGTTAAGACTACCTTTTAGGGAATCGTGTAGAGGTTTATTTAAAAAGCATAATATTTTGACTGTACCTGGCTTGTTTGTTTTTAGATCTTTGCTATTCATTTATAAACATAAAGAACTGTTTTCTGGCTTCAAGAATCAGAATAACACAAGACAAATGATTCCTAATCAACTGCCAAAGCTATCACTTACACTTACTTAGAAAAGCACAATGTACACTTGTATGAAATTATATAATGCTCTCCCAAAACATTTCTGGGCTATTGATAGTGTGAGTCTCTATGTAGCAAGAGTTCGTAAGTTTATCCTGGATGTAGAGCCTTATCATCTAAATGAATATTATAATTACTGTTCCATCCAGCATTAAACTGTGGTTTCGTCTGACATGTTTCAATTTTATCATTTGTACCTGATATATCTGTGATAATTTTTGAAATAAATATTATTATTATTATTATTATTATTATTATTATATATATATATATATATATATATATATATATATATTTATATATATATATATATTTATATATATATATATATATTTATATATATATATATATATATATATATATATATATATATATATATATATATATATCTGAGATTGAATTCTCGCACATCACTTGGTGAAACATCATAAAGAATAAAGTATAAACTTTAAAATAACAACACTTGGCTTATGTTTCACATTATAAAAAATATTTAGATACTGTATTTAGCAGTAACGAAAAGTCGACATGTTTCGAGTTATGAACTCATTATCAAGACTGACTACAGGAGAGTATTGCATCGTAATTTATAAAACAGACAAAAGCAAAGCTGATACCTGAAAATCAATTTGTTCGTTTACATGGGGTAATTGACTATTATAGGCGGAACT
The DNA here is from genome assembly GCA_030704885.1 of Cynegetis impunctata. Classification (NCBI taxonomy): domain Eukaryota; kingdom Metazoa; phylum Arthropoda; class Insecta; order Coleoptera; family Coccinellidae; genus Cynegetis; species Cynegetis impunctata. Next base: position 43,368 of record JARQZK010002967.1, on the reverse strand, counting down.
TATTTCGAGAATTTCAAGAAGGTCAAGGCGTTTACCCTTGTTACCTGAATGTAACAATTTGGTTTTGTTGAAATCCAGGAAGTGATTGAATTTTATACAATGTTCAGAGAAGCCAGTGGTGTTTTTGTTTTGTAAAATAGACTTTTTATGTTCTTCAACACGAATATTTATATTCCTTCCTGTCTGTCCAATATAGAAAGCAGGACATTCGTCGCAAAATATTTTGTAAATACCACTGTTTTCTCCGATGTTAGATTTTTCTTTATTATTGACCAAGAATGACTTCAAGTTTCTTTTATTTGTACAAATTGTTTTAACGTTATTTTTCGATAGTCTGTTACAAATTTTGCTACTCAAATTAGGCAAATAATTTTATGCCTATTATTATTGCGACAAATGTCTTGCTTTCTATATTAGACAGACAGGAAGGAATATAAATATTCGTGTTAAAGAACATAAAAAGTCAATTTTACAAAACAAAAACACCACTGGCTTCTCTGAACATTGTATAAAATTCAATCACTTCCTGGATTTCAACAAAACCAAATTGTTACATTCAGGTAACAAGGGTAAACGCCTTGACCTTCTTGAAATTATCGAAATAAGTTCCGCCCATAATAGTCAATTACCCCTTGTAAACGAACAAATTGATTTTCAGGTATCACCTTTGCTTTTGTCTGTTTTATAAATAACGATGCAATACTCTCCTGTAGTCAGTCTTGATAATGAGTTCATAACTCGAAACATGTCGACTTTTCGTTACTGCTAAATACAGTATCTAAAAATTTTTTATATTATGAAACATAAGTCAAGTGTTTTTATTTTAAAGTTTATACTTTATATATATATATATATATATATATATATATATATATATATATATATATATATATATATATATATATATATATATATATATATATATATGTATATTCAAGCAATTGTATCGGGAATCGGTCAGCGATACAATTGCTTGAATGTTAATTCGTTACGGTCGAGAATATATCCAATATCATATATATATATATATATATATATATATATATATATATATATATATATATATATATATATATATATGTATATATATATTATATATGTAATATATATATCTATGTGTATATATATATATATATATATATATATATATATATATATATATATATATATATATATATATATATATATATATAAAATATAAACTTTAAAATAAAAACACTTGGCTTATGTTTCACAATATAAAAAATATTTAAATACTGTATTTAGCAGTAACGAAAAGTCGACATGTTTCGAGTTATGAACTCATTATCAAGACTGACTACAGGAGAGTATTGCATCGTAATTTATAAAACAGACAAAAGCAAAGGTGATACCTGAAAATCAATTTGTTCGTTTACAAGGGGTAATTGACTATTATGGGCGGAACTTATTTCGATAATTTCAAGAAGGTCAAGGCGTTTACCCTTGTTACCTGAATGTAACAATTTGGTTTTGCTGAAATCCAGGAGGTGATTGAATTTTATACAATGTTCAGAGAAGCCAGTGGTGTTTTTGTTTTGTAAAATTGACTTTTTATGTTCTTCAACACGAATATTTATATTCCTTCCTGTCTGTCTAATATAGAAAGCAGGACATTTGTCGCAATAATAATAGGCATAAAATTACAGACTATCGAAAAATAACGTTAAAACAATTTGTACAAATGAAAGAAACTTGAAGTTATTCTTGGTCAATAATAAAGAAAAATTTAACATCGGAGAGAACAGTGGTATTCACAAAATATTTTGCGACGAATGTCCTGCTTTCTATATTGTAGGGGAGACCGGTGTCAATTGTAACAAAATTTACTTAATAATTCTTTTAAAATTAATCTTACTTTTTGAAAAGATGATTTCACTTCTATAAGATTATGTACTAAATTGGCTATTTCCTTCAAAAATTAAAACTCACAAAAATGATGTTGTTATCAAGTTAATGGATTTTCCAAGATTCTTCGACAACTGTTACAACTGACACCGACTTGGTGTCAATTGTAACAAGTGTGGTGGTCAATTAACAATCAGTGGATAGTCACAGGGTATTCAAGAAAGTTTCAAAAATAAATTTTATTTTTTACACAGAGTTATAAAAATGGCATTGCATAAAAATTTAAAGAATAAGAATATACAGAAAACTAAAAAAAAAAATATATTAAGAAAACTAAAAGAACAAGAATATAATGAATTTCATTATCCTTCAGAATCAGATTATAGTTTTTGTGCAAACATAAAAATGGATTTTGTCCGTGCAGTGTAAATGTGCCCATTTTTTTGCACATCTCTCATTGCAACCAACCTTCTGTGCTCATTGAATAGTGTTCAGAAACACATCAAAATTAGTGTCATCATCTGAAGCAATCGGAGGAGTAATTTTGCACGGTCTTTTTCTTCATCGCTTTCACTATTTTACGTCTCTTTTCATTAGTTGACTTCCAGTTTTTTTGTGTCATCTTGGCCCAATTTTGCGTTTTGCTGCTGAGTTTTTCTTCGTATTTGTCCTTCAATTGAGAGCATTCACGAAACGGTTTAATGAAACATGGGCACATTTCATACTCTTTACGATTTTTCTAACTGATCTGATTATTATCAAATCACTTTTTTAGACTGCTTGCTTCTCATAAATAATTTTAGGTAATAATAGGGTTTTACCATTTTTCAGCGTGAGCTGTAAAAATTATTTCATCAGAAAAGTTAATACAGGTGTCAATTGTAACACGTTACAATCGACACCCTAAACAGTGTTACAATCGTACACCTTACAACCTTGAATTATGTTGATTACATTTCTATGATATTTTTATGTGAAGCAGTAAACAAATAGTCACTGATAAATAAAGCTAAAACTATAATAAAGCAACCTCACCTTAAAAATATACTCACTATAAAGAATTCAGACGTCTCTGAAAAAAAATATGTGGCACCGCGGATATTCCCTTTCACAGCGTTTTATAAACATTCGTCTACTAAACGGCCGACGTTATCGTAACGTTCAAACTAACTCAATTACATACTACCGAAATGCTCGTTGCTCTATTTGTCACTCTTGTTTCACTAAAATTCATAGAGATGTCGTTGTTATCGGCCATGTTACTTTCGACACCTGTTACAATTGACACCGGTCTCCCCTACAGACAGGAAGGAATATAAATATTCGTGTTGAAGAACATAAAAAGTCAATTTTACAAAACATAAACACCACTGGCTTCTCTGAACATTGTATAAAATTCAATCACTTCCTGGATTTCAACAAAAGAAATTGTTACATTCAGGTAACAAGGGTAAACGCCTTGACCTTCTCGAAATTCTCGAAATAAGTTCCGCCCATAATAGTCAATTACCCCATGTAAACGAACAAATTGATTTTCAGGTATCACCTTTGCTTTTGTCTGTTTTATAAATTACGATGCAATACTCTCCTGTAGTCAGTCTTGATAATGAGTTCATAACTCGAAACATGTCGACTTTTCGTTACTGCTAAATACAGTATCTAAATATTTTTTATATTGGGAAACATAAGCCAAGTGTTGTTATTTTAAAGTTTATACTTTATTCTTTATGATGTTTCACCAAGTGATGTGCGAGAATTCAATCTCAGATATATATATATATATATATATATATATATATATATATATAATATATATATAATATATATATATATATATATATATATATATATATATATATATATTCACAGATTGATTTTCTTGAACCATATTTGACTATATTGGATCGATATTTTCACATGTTGTGTGTATAATAAATAAATACTTTAATTGAGATGTTTCTATTGTAGTATAAATAACGTTTCAGTCGTCACTGCTACCTTTTTCAAATTATGTCCTACGTTTATTGTACATAATTTGAAAAAGTTAGCAGTGACGACTGAAACGTTATTTATACTACAATAGAAACATCTAAATTAAAGTATTTATTTATGAACCACACAACCTGTGAAAATATCGATCCTATATATATATATATATATATATATATATATATATATATATATATATATATATATATATATATATATATATATATATATTTACATCCTGGGACTATTTAGCTTCCTTTCATATCGCGACTATTTTGCATCCACCACAACGAGTGAAGATATGGCTATCTATGCAGTGAATATTGAATCTGCTTTAAATAGGAAAGTAGGTCATATGGTTTTCATCATTGTATTTCGAATTCTGAATATACGAAATTTTTCACTTTGCGACTATTTTGCATCTTTTCACTAAGCTTACTATTTTGACTCCGGATACGTATACTTTTCGTTCGTTATGGCTACTATTTTGCCTCCTTCTGTATATTAATTTCCATATAAAGACTTATTTGCCTTCGACCACGTTGCCGCGTTTTCAGATAGTAGTCAAATTGTCGAAGTGATAGTTTATCGTCCAACAGTTAGTTACTCACATATGAAAAGTATTTCGAACTATGTTATCGAACGCTGAGAGCATTCCTATAGTTTTGAGATTGGGGGCGTTCAAGTATTACGTAACGCAATTTTTGAAGATTTTTGACCCTCCCTCCCCCTTATGTAACGCGCCGTAACATTTTCATGAACCCTCCCTTCCCCTCTATGAACGTTACGTAACACCCAAGTGACCATTTTTACCTATAAGTCACAAATATCCTGCGCAAAGTTTCGGAAAGTTGCTAAAATACCTTTTTCATTGTTTTAATCGTGGTTTCGTTAATAATAAACAAAATAAGAGATTATTATTCAATAAGCAATCATACATAATGTGATATGTTGAAATGGGCTCAAATTTGTCCTAATAAACTTTTACTACTACAAAAACTCAATTTCAAATGTCTGTCTTTCTCTACATATATATATATATATATATATATATATATATATATATATATATATATATATATATATATATATATATATATATATATATATATATATATATATATATATATATATGTGTGTTCGTATGTATGTAGGTATGTATATGCGTATATATTTTGAACTTGTTTACACGGTAAAGGTCGCAAGTTTGGAGCAATAGGGTTAAAAGTTTGTAGATAGAAAGTATGGTATGATATCTTGAATGAGATGGCTTTTAGTACGAATTGGTTGGGGTGTTAGATAATAATAAATAATAAATCTTGTTTACACGATGAAAGACGTAATTTTGAAGCAATAGGGTGGAAAGTATGGTAGTACATAGTTTCATTTGATATATTGGGTGGGATTGCTTTTGGTACGAATTAGTTGGGGGATTGACCTCGGGCAGGAAATAAATCTTATTTACACGATAAAGGGCGCAATTTTGGAGCAATAGATTGCAAAGTGTGTAAGTAGATAGTTTCGTATGATATCTTGGGTGGAATTACTTTTTGTGGGAATTGGTTAGGGGGTTGACCCTCCGGGGAGGAATCGTCTTATACACGATGAAGGAAGCAATGTTGGAGCAATAGAGTTAAAAGTTTGTAGGTAGGTTCGTGTGATATTCTGAAAAGGATTTCATTTGGAACATATTGGTTGGAGGGTTGACCCCTGGGAAAGGAAAGAAATCCTGTTTGCACGGTAAATGGCGCTATTTTGGAGCAATAGGGTTGAAACCGCGTGAGTACGTAGTTTCGAATAATATTTTGGATTATACTGGTTTTGGTGGTTTGATTGGGAAGTTTAACTCCCTCAAAGGAAAGAAATGATTCTTGTTTTCGCGATAAATGTCTCAATTTTGCAATAGGTTTGAAAGTTGGTAGGTAGATAGTTTCTTATGTCATCTTGGATAGGATTGGTTTTGGTACGAATCGGTTAATTGGGTCTGAAGGATTTGGCATGGGCACAGTGGCGGTAGGAAAGTATTATCCGGAAAGGATGATTTTTGGCACAGTTACGACAGAAAATCAGCATGAGAGCCGTTATAGTCCAGAAACAGCTGATGATGCAGATAACTCTTTTGAGGACATTACAGTATGACGTCACTTCTACAACACTGACTACAGCAATGTGCTCCTGTGTATTACGTGTTTAAAACACTCAATGAAAACTGACAACAGAAACAAAATATAAATGACGAATAATAAAGTAGAGGTATTCCTCGCAAAACATAAATGGATAGAGCTGCCAACTTGGGAGAACAAAATAAAACTGACGTACAATACAGTCGAGGGATTCCCCGTAGAACATAAACGAAAAGGGTTCCCAACTTGGGTGATTCAAATTTCCTAGTTTTTTATTCCAATAAAAACCAATGTTACGTAACGCGTTGTTCGAACCTCCCTTCCGCCCCTATAACGCATCGTAACGTTTTACAAGACCACCCCACCCCCCAAATTGCGTTACGTAATACTTGAACGCCCCCATTTCTAAATTTCCGTGATTTCTTTACTTAGCCTAAACACTAGGGCTCGAAGATTGTGAAATGCCTGGAAAAATAGATTATTGGCTAATTCCTAACAGCTGTATTGAGGATTAATAATTAATATTACAAAAAGCATGAACTTATATAGGGAGCTCTAATAATAAATAAATATCGAAAGGGTTGAAGAAAATAGTTTTTCTTGATTATCGGAAAAATAAATCAATTTATCAATAAAAAAAATACTACTCTAAAGAGAAAGCAATTTGTAAAAATGATTCCACAAATTTTAGATACGCTCATCAGTTTTTCTGTATAAAAATATTTCAATGTCGTATGTATAGCGGCTAAGCGCTAGGCTAAATTTTTTATAATATTACAAACGGTGCAGCAGGGCATTATAAAAATGTTCATAATTTCTTCACTAATGGGCCTTTCTTAAAAACAAAAGAAGAGTTTTGTAGAGAAAACTCATATCCTTTATTTATTAATAATTGTGTTTTCATTTGTTGATTGATTCAATATTAAAATGAAAATTACTATAATTTTTTTTTATAAATTACATTATAGAGCAAAATTAGTTACCTATATTTAAAAAAATATCAAACACATATTCGAATTTCTTAAGAATAGAGTAAAGTATACTCTTGTTTTTGTTATGATAACATTAATCAGTTATATGTTTTCCTAAATTGAAAAAAATTACTTCAAAAATGTTAACATTTTCAAAATAAAAAATTTTCATAAAATTTGCTTTCCAAATAGGTACAGCTGTAGCTGCTAAATTGGCCAAATCGGGCGGAAAACACGACTTGAGTACCATTTTGCATTTTCACCTCTTGCAGGTACAAATAACGGAGTTGTATGCAGCGAAATCATTATTGTAGAAAAATTTCTAAAGTGAGAATCTCGTCCTAAGTTTGCGGTAGCTACAGTAGTTTCCTGTTATTCACAGAAAAGTCCATATGCTATTGAATTTTCATAACTTTTACTGAATTTTTGGACTTAGGAACATGAAATGTGGCCATAACCCATAATTTTTTTAATTGTTGAACAATTTTTCGTGTTCACTTTATGTGAAAATAAATATTCTTAATATATGATAATAACATCTTTGGTTCTTCAACACGAATATTTATATTCCTTCCTGTCTGTCCAATATAGAAAGCAGGACATTCGTCGCAAAATATTTTGTAAATACCACTGTTTTCTCCGATGTTAGATTTTTCTTTATTATTGACCAAGAATGACTTCAAGTTTCTTTTATTTGTACAAATTGTTTTAACGTTATTTTTCGATAGTCTGTTACAAATTTTGCTACTCAAATTAGGCAAATAATTTTATGCCTATTATTATTGCGACAAATGTCCTGCTTTCTATATTAGACAGACAGGAAGGAATATAAATATTCGTGTTGAAGAACATAAAAAGTCAATTTTACAAAACAAAAACACCACTGGCTTCTCTGAACATTGTATAAAATTCAATCACTTCCTGGATTTCAACAAAACCAAATTGTTACATTCAGGTAACAAGGGTAAACGCCTTGACCTTCTTGAAATTATCAAAATAAGTTCCGCCCATAATAGTCAATTACCCCTTGTTAACGAACAAATTGATTTTCAGGTATCACCTTTGCTTTTGTCTGTTTTATAAATTACGATGCAATACTCTCCTGTAGTCAGTCTTGATAATGAGTTCATAACTCGAAACATGTCGACTTTTCGTTACTGCTAAATACAGTATCTAAATATTTTTTATATTGTGGAACATAAGCCAAGTGTTTTTATTTTAAAGTTTATACTATATATATATATATATATATATATATATATATATACACATAGATATATATATATATATATATATATATATATATACACATAGATATTATATATATATATTATATATATATATATATAATATATATATATATATATACTATATATATATATATATATATATATATATCTATATATATATATATATATATATATATATATATATATATATATATATGTGTGTGAAAAACTTGGTGCTCGGAATGAACCGCGTAAAAGATTTGAAAAATCTCGACGTTTCGGCTCCTTTTGTGAAGCCATCTTCTGGAGAATTAGAACGGGAATAATTCAGATACGTGGCCTCAATCTGGCTACTCCACGACTCGAATTAGGAGGAATCGGAAACAATACGATTGCGTGGTCTCAACCTGTCTACTCCACCAACCGTACTGCTTCCTGTCAACTCTGAAGTCTCAACCTGCCTACTCTTCAGAGTCAACTGACGGGCCGATCGTCGCGTGGCCGTATTTATAGGGGAGGGGGCGGGTACAGCAGGATTTTTCAAATCTTTTACGCGGTTCATTCCGAGAACCAAGTTTTTCAAATACTTCCGACCGCGGAAATCTTTCTGAACATGTATATGTATATATATATATATATATATATATATATATATATATATATATATATATATATATATATATATATATATATATATATATATATATATATATTTATTATAATAATATATGTGTATATCAGCAAGGCCAAAACGGTGTACTCTTATAACACACTATATTTCCGATATTTTGACAGTGATTGATTGTCATCTTCAGGGAAGCTAAAAAATAAAGCACAAAAAGAAAATCAAGAAATGCTCCACAACGGCCAACAGTAATAATACTCTCTGTGTCGTTGAGAATGATTGCAAAATCGAGATACAGCATTATTGATTTCTATAAAACATTATTGATCGAGAACACAAAATGTGATGATCATCAACTAACATTATAAGGTAAAATGGTCACAATAAAATAAAATAGAATAAAACACAATTAATTTAGAGGAAACAAACATCGTTGAAGTTAAGTTAAGTTAAGTTAAAAACTAAAAGAATATAATTATCTACTTCGTCATTACATATTGACTGAAAAAGAGACGCGACCAGCCATCTTGATCAAGAAAGTAGACATAGACAACACCAAACCAAGAAAACTTCAATGTGAAAATATGATAATTATGGTTCACAGATTGGTCACTGCTAACAAATAAAATAGCCAGAAGTATAAATGACTCAGAAAAAGGAAAAAGCAACTCTTCTCTCACTCGACATCTCTCAAATGGATGTTTTTATCTAAATCCAACAAAAAAGAATAAATCTCACTAAGATGATTTAAATCAGTTTTCTTATTTAAGCAATTTTCTGATTGTGGAATGTAAGCCATCTCCATAAAATGTCTTTTAGTCGAATTTCTTTCCCTTGTCAAAATCTTGGTGTCACTGAAATTCATAATATGTCCTGTAATATTAACATGTTCACTCAAAGCACATCTTTCAGGATGACACGTACAATCACTCTTGTGTGAGGTAATTCTATCCTTAAGGGCTCTAGATGTCTGACCTACATATAATCTATCACAATTGGAGCATGGAATGCTGTATACTATGTGAGATTGTGAAGTTAAAGGTGTTTTATAACAATCCTAACTAGTCAGCAAAGACTACCCTTCTTCTATCTATATATATATATATATATATATATATATATATATATATATATATATATATATATATATATATATATACTATATAATATATATACATATATATATATAAATATAAATAAATATATATATATAAATATATATATATATATATATATATATATATATATATATATATATATATATATATATATATATATATATATATATATATATATATATATATATATATATATACATATATATATATATATATATATATATATATAAATATATATATATATAAGTAGAAATGATTGAACTAAAGCCATTAAAAATGATTGATGATGACAGCTCAAGGTCATAAATCATGGCCGGTCTATTGTTCCTATTGTTTGGGGTGCAGGTGTGCAGCCAGGTGTTTCTTTTGTTAGGGCCGGTCTATTGTTCCTATTGTTCGAGCCGGTCTATTGTTCCTATTGTGCGGTGCAGTCTTTTGTTAGACCAGGTGTTCGGGACCGTATTAACTAATGATTGATGGTCATGAGAATTTTCAAATTTAGACCAAAATTCGTAAGAAATCCACCCCCTGACATTCGACGTGGGTAATATTTCTAAGAAAACACACAAAAGGTTGACGTGAATATCTCTTCACAAAAGCGGGTGGCCGGTCTATTGTTCCTATTGTTTCTTTTGTTAGACCAGGTGTTCGGGACCGTATTAACTAATGATTGATGGTCGTGAGAATTTACAAATTTAGACCAAAATTCGTAAGAAATCCACCCCCTGACATTCGACATCGTCAGGTATTTCTAAGAAAACACACAAAAGGTTGACGCGAATATCTCTTTGGCCGGTCTTTTGTTCCTATTGTTAGACCAGGTGTTCGGGACAGGACCGTATTAACTAATGATTGATGGTCATGAGAATTGAATTTTTTCACAAATTTAGACCAAAATTCGTAAATCGTATGAAATCCACCCCTGACATTAGATAAGTTATTCAATGGGTAATATTTCTAAGAAAACACACACACACACACAAACGGTGGAATAATACCACAAAACTTGGAGGGGGTAAGGGCTTAAAAACAGATCACTGCAAACAAATAGGCAGTTATTCTTCAATATCTACCAGCAGTTAAATACCATGTACAGTAAAAACGAGACTGTTCGATCGCAAAGATGGCCGGAGAAATCAAGGAAAGCAGTGCAAGAAACGAGAACTCAGAAGAAATACACCATCGGCTACCACTACACGCCGCAAACGTCATCAATAGATGGTAATTACAGTTCAACAAACATGGTTCCTTATCCTGAAGATGTGTACCACAACACCGTAAATCGTAGGATGGAGCGTGAGATGCATCGGCTCGTGAGTGAAGACATATACAATTTGAATCTCTCAGGCAGTAAATATGTAAGCATTGGTCTGGATCCTTTCAATGATTTTCAATGTTTACTTAGAATATGTCGACATGGGTATCTTGATTTCATTTCATTCACGAAAAAAGAAGTAGATGAACTTACTGTTAAAATGCCAGGGCTACTGAAGGAGTTGGCGAAAAACAAAGAAATTGAAGTATATCTGGATACAATTGGATTATATTCACTGTATTCTACATGTAACAACGTGTTGATATTCAAGGAAAGTAACTTCCCAAAACTTTTTTTGGCTGTTGATTCTTTAAAAACTTTTGCAGCCGGCATGAATCTCTTTGTAAGGAAGATGGATGAAAAAATTGAAAGTGACGATGCTATTACCAGGTATTGCACAATTGATTATTTCGCAGATTTCATTCTCACTGAAATGCGTAAGCAACATTTACGTGTAATCGATATACAAACTTGTGCTGAATTCATAAAAATGAGTTACAATGACTCACCTCATATGTATGAATTGCTTGTGAAATATTATTACAATATTGAGAATATTGTATTGGATAGTGTAAGCTGGTAGTTATATTATTGTATATAAATATGATTAAATGTATGATATTATATAAAAATAAACTTAATCAGAAAATTTATTTATCTAATTACAAACCTTTTTATTTGAAACACTAAATTATTTTAAAAAATGTAATTTGTACATTCGTTTACAAGCATTATAACAGGTCTCTCATACTAGAGGAAAAAAAGAGTACACATATGAATTTTTAAAAAACCTAAATCCCATGTGTGATAAATCAGTTGTAAATATCGTATATTATTACGATGAATGACGGACAGCTTTTTGAATAAGAAAACTTTTCATATAAAATATAGACAAAACCTCCTAGTGTTTAAAAATTATGATACTAATACGATCAGTATTATATAAAATAAATTGATAGGAAGTTAAGTATTATGTATTTAATTCAACTTAGATTATAAATTATAACCCATACTTTGTATGAAGTAGTAATAAAGTTAAATTATTAATTCATTCTATTAATTCATTCTATTATTCTACATTGAAAATTTAATAATTTTATAATTGTATACATACTTTTAAACAATCACATACCTTGCCATGACAAAAAAAAGCCCACAATATCTATACTAAACGGATAAAATTGAATATATGATTCATGCATTCATTGTATAGATGATTTATCCATGCGTTCAATTTGGTGAACATCGAAATTAAATAACTTATGCAATTTTTATAAGATTTATGAAATTTTTTCATGAATAACATCTGGAATATTTAATTTTTTTTGTAAAAACACGTTCGTACAATACGTTTTGAATAGGATTTGCATATCCTACCTCTCTTGTGGGTGTCTACGTAGCCAAATTTCAAGTTAATCGGGTTATATATATATATATATATATATATATATATATATATATATATATATATATATATATATATATATATATATATATATATATATATGTTAACGGTATCCCTATACACTTCCTTTACACTCCCCCATCATTGATGTAAATATCGTATATTATTACGATGAACGACGGCCAGCTTTTTGAATAAGAAACTTTTCATATAAAATATAGACAAAATCTCCTAGTGTTTAAAAATTATGATGCTAATACGATACTTTAGAATGTTTCACTGTAGAAATAGAAAGAAATAATAATAACACTGTCTTGAAATTGCATATTGGTTTGAAATATGGGATAAGAGATTGCTTTTCAAATATAAATAATAGTATTCGACTTTGAAACTATGCAAATGATCAGTTGTAAATATCGTATATTATTACGATGAATGACGGACAGCTTTTTGAATAAGAAAAACTTTTCATATGAAATATAGACTAAACCTCCTAGTGTTTAAAAATTATGATACTAATACGATCAATATTATATAAATAAATTGATAGGAAGTTAAGTATTATGTATTTAATTCAACATAGATTATAAATTATAACCCATACTTTGTATGAAGTAGTAATAAAGTTAAATTATTAATTCATTCTATTATTCTACATTGAAAATTTAATAATTTTATAATTGTATGCATACTTTTAAACAATCACATACCTTACCGTGCCAAAAAAGCCCACACACATCTTTACTAAACGGATAAAATTGTTATTGAATATATGATTCATGCATTCATTGTATAAATGATTTATCCATGCGTTCAATTTGGTGAACATCGAAATTAAATAACTTATGCAATTTTTATAAGATTTATGAAATTTTTTCATGAATATCATCTGGAATATTTAATTTTTTTGTAAAAACACGTTCGTACAATACTTTTTGAATAGGATTTGCATATCCTACCTCTCTTGTGGGCGTCTACGTAGCCAAATTTCAAGTTAATCGGGTGTATAATATATATATATATGTTAACGGTATCCCTATACAACCCCTTTACGCTCCCCATCATTGATGTGAATATCGTATATTATTACGATGAACGACGGACAGCTTTTTGAATAAGAAAAACTTTTCAAAAAAATATAGACAAAATCTCCTAGTGTTTAAAAATTATGATGCTTATACGATACTTTAGAATGTTTCACTGTAGAAATAGAAAGAAATAATAATAACACTCTCTTGAAATTGCATATTGGTTTGAAATATGTAATAAGAGATTGCTTTTCAAATATAAATAACAGTATTCGACTTTAGAACTATGCAAATGAAAAACGCTATATAAATTATCGAACGAACATAAATGTTAAACTTTTTCATATAGGTAAGAAACCCACATTACTTTACTTTCCACGACCCCCACCATTCCTCTATGCTTACCTGTTATTGTGCAATCTCCGAAAATTACCGAAGAAACCCGAACTTCTGTACACGATTGTTGTGAATAAAAGCGTCTAAAATATTAGAAATAAAGATATCCGGTAATTATAAACATATAATAGTACCTAGTCCTCCAAAATGCAATTGATGCATTTCATATTGCTTTAATCATTTATATTGGCCAAACTCATAAACTTATCAATCAAAACTGTTATTCAATCAAATCTTTTTAGATGTAATTACGAACAAAAATCTGAAATTTCATAAAACCTATTAGGTAATTATATGAATATAAATAATTAATTGAATTTATGATTCCTGGTTACCTTTTACTAATGATTTGTATATTCAATTTGGTGAGATTGAATAATTTATTGAACTTTTGTAATATAAGATTCACAAATTTTTTTTATGGAAGAACAAAATAATTTAAGTAACTATTTTCCTATAAAATGCATGAAATTCATCAGATCCATCAGATTTTATTTCTTTGATTGGGCAGAATGCGAAATTTTTTATTATAGTTCGCATATTTTCTTTTTTAGACAAAACCTCCTAGTGTTTAAAAATTATGATACTAATACGATCAACATTATATAAATAAATTGATAGGAAGTTAAGTATTATGTATTTAATTCAACTTAGATTATAAATTATAACCCATACTTTGTATGAAGTAGTAATAAAGTTAAATTATTAATTCATTCTATTATTCTACATTGAAAATTTAATAATTTTATAATTGTATGCATACTTATAAACAATCACATACCTTGTCATGTCAAAAAAATCCCACACACATCTATACTAAACGAATAAAATTGTTATTGAATATATGAGTCCTACATTCATAGTATGAATGATTTGTCCATGCATTCAATTTGGTGAACATCGAAATTAAATAACTTATGCAATTTTTATAAGATTCATGAAGAACAAAATAACTTAGGGAACTTTATTACAGAAAATTTATTTATCTAATTACAAACCTTTTTATTTGAAACACTAATTTATTTTAAAAAATGTCAAATATTAGGAGTAAATAAAACGTAGACGATAAATGTATACGATTGATGAATATCTTAAAATCATAACATTACTAGAAATACTGTTTTAGAAAATATAAACATGTATTCGATTAGGAAAGAATAAAATATAGAGGATAAACATATCCAACGATAAGTATATTTTTATGAAATAAAAGAATTCTTTTTGAATATAAATAATTTTATTTGAATTTAGAACTCTACATATGAAAAACGCTGTATAAAATGGTGCTCAATGTTTTTTCTGAGAAATTGTTCAATTACTTACGCAATTATTAAATCTGGTAAAACATATGAATTACATAACTTGCTCGTGAAACATAAAACTACTTTTGAAAGATATGAAACTTTATTACCAAATTTGGCAGAAAGTTCATAAAATATATTTCACAACTTGAAAAGTTGGGTAGGCTATCGAAATTTTCAGGAAGCACACGTCTTTTATTAAACTGTACCGAATAAATTTTAGATTCTGGTTGCTACACTATATGATAATTTTGATAACGTGCTATTTTTTCTAGGGATCTGAAATTCGTTCACAAAACTCTTGAATTTTTAGGAAGTTTTTCCCGTTGATCGCAAAAACTGTTGAAAAAGATTTTCCGAAATATCATTACATACCTTTGAAAGTACTATTCCATATATTTAGTTTTGATCATTACTACAATTAGATGACCATCAGCTATTTTCTAGTTTTAATTTCAAAAATTGAATTTACGTATTCTGCAAATAACCCGTCCTTTTGTTTCTTGAAAAATCATGATTGAAACTTTTCTCGTATACATGAAACGGTTCGAACCAACCTTACCACTTTCGACTAGATATGCACGTTTCTGGTCGATCACAACAATAAAGCACTTGCACGTTATCGATTAATGTTCACTGATCCGATTATTCGGATTTATTGATCAATATCCGTATCGATTGACCAAATGTTGAGCGTTATAGAGTTGTGGCCTGTATATGTACGTTTTTTATAGATAAACACCATGGTGTATTTAGATATATATTTTATGTTAAAATTGAGATGATATATACACAAGGGCGACTAAGAATTGACGTCTTGTTACTGTCTCTTAGCGTCTCTTGTTCGTATTTTCGCTACCTGATCCTACCATCGCACACCCTAAAAGCCAGGGCAGGGATAACAATTTTTGCGTTCTAACTTATTTCTTCGTTCAAAAATATTTTTAATCATCGCAACAGTTAAACTATGCATATGTTAATTTTTTTTGCATCGCTCAGATATCTTTTGCAAAAAAGTGTCGCATATCAGTACAAAAACCTGTTGCAATGATTAAAAATATTTTTGAACGAAGAAATAAGTTAGAACGCAAAAAATTGTTATCCCTGCCCTGGCTTTTAGGGTGTGCGATGGTAGGATCAGGTAGCGAAAATACGAACAAGAGACGCTAAGAGACAGTAACAAGACGTCAATTCTTAGTCACCCTTGTGTATATATCATCTCAATTTTAACATAAAATATATATCTAAATACACCATGGTGTTTATCTATAAAAAACGTACATATACAGGCCACAACTCTAAAACGCTCAACATTTGGTCAATCGATACGGATATTGATCAATAAATCCGAATAATCGGATCAGTGAACATTAATCGATAACGTGCAAGTGCTTTATTGTTGTGATCGACCAGAAACGTGCATATCTAGTCGAAAGTGGTAAGGTTGGTTCGAACCGTTTCATGTATACGAGAAAAGTTTCAATCATGATTTTTCAAGAAACAAAAGGACGGGTTATTTGCAGAATACGTAAATTCAATTTTTGAAATTAAAACTAGAAAATAGCTGATGGTCATCTAATTGTAGTAATGATCAAAACTAAATATATGGAATAGTACTTTCAAAGGTATGTAATGATATTTCGGAAAATCTTTTTCAACAGTTTTTGCGATCAACGGGAAAAACTTCCTAAAAATTCAAGAGTTTTGTGAACGAATTTCAGATCCCTAGAAAAAATAGCACGTTATCAAAATTATCATATAGTGTAGCAACCAGAATCTAAAATTTATTCGGTACAGTTTAATAAAAGACGTGTGCTTCCTGAAAATTTCGATAGCCTACCCAACTTTTCAAGTTGTGAAATATATTTTATGAACTTTCTGCCAAATTTGGTAATAAAGTTTCATATCTTTCAAAAGTAGTTTTATGTTTCACGAGCAAGTTATGTAATTCATATGTTTTACCAGATTTAATAATTGCGTAAGTAATTGAACAATTTCTCAGAAAAACATTGAGCACCATTTTATACAGCGTTTTTCATATGTAGAGTTCTAAATTCAAATAAAATTATTTATATTCAAAAAGAATTCTTTTATTTCATAAAAATATACTTATCGTTGGATATGTTTATCCTCTATATTTTATTCTTTCCTAATCGAATACATGTTTATATTTTCTAAAACAGTATTTCTAGTAATGTTATGATTTTAAGATATTCATCAATCGTATACATTTATCGTCTACGTTTTATTTACTCCTAATATTTGACATTTTTTAAAATAAATTAGTGTTTCAAATAAAAAGGTTTGTAATTAGATAAATAAATTTTCTGTAATAAAGTTCCCTAAGTTATTTTGTTCTTCATGAATCTTATAAAAATTGCATAAGTTATTTAATTTCGATGTTCACCAAATTGAATGCATGGACAAATCATTCATACTATGAATGTAGGACTCATATATTCAATAACAATTTTATTCGTTTAGTATAGATGTGTGTGGGATTTTTTTGACATGACAAGGTATGTGATTGTTTATAAGTATGCATACAATTATAAAATTATTAAATTTTCAATGTAGAATAATAGAATGAATTAATAATTTAACTTTATTACTACTTCATACAAAGTATGGGTTATAATTTATAATCTAAGTTGAATTAAATACATAATACTTAACTTCCTATCAATTTATTTATATAATGTTGATCGTATTAGTATCATAATTTTTAAACACTAGGAGGTTTTGTCTAAAAAAGAAAATATGCGAACTATAATAAAAAATTTCGCATTCTGCCCAATCAAAGAAATAAAATCTGATGGATCTGATGAATTTCATGCATTTTATAGGAAAATAGTTACTTAAATTATTTTGTTCTTCCATAAAAAAAATTTGTGAATCTTATATTACAAAAGTTCAATAAATTATTCAATCTCACCAAATTGAATATACAAATCATTAGTAAAAGGTAACCAGGAATCATAAATTCAATTAATTATTTATATTCATATAATTACCTAATAGGTTTTATGAAATTTCAGATTTTTGTTCGTAATTACATCTAAAAAGATTTGATTGAATAACAGTTTTGATTGATAAGTTTATGAGTTTGGCCAATATAAATGATTAAAGCAATATGAAATGCATCAATTGCATTTTGGAGGACTAGGTACTATTATATGTTTATAATTACCGGATATCTTTATTTCTAATATTTTAGACGCTTTTATTCACAACAATCGTGTACAGAAGTTCGGGTTTCTTCGGTAATTTTCGGAGATTGCACAATAACAGGTAAGCATAGAGGAATGGTGGGGGTCGTGGAAAGTAAAGTAATGTGGGTTTCTTACCTATATGAAAAAGTTTAACATTTATGTTCGTTCGATAATTTATATAGCGTTTTTCATTTGCATAGTTCTAAAGTCGAATACTGTTATTTATATTTGAAAAGCAATCTCTTATTACATATTTCAAACCAATATGCAATTTCAAGAGAGTGTTATTATTATTTCTTTCTATTTCTACAGTGAAACATTCTAAAGTATCGTATAAGCATCATAATTTTTAAACACTAGGAGATTTTGTCTATATTTTTTTGAAAAGTTTTTCTTATTCAAAAAGCTGTCCGTCGTTCATCGTAATAATATACGATATTCACATCAATGATGGGGAGCGTAAAGGGGTTGTATAGGGATACCGTTAACATATATATATATTATACACCCGATTAACTTGAAATTTGGCTACGTAGACGCCCACAAGAGAGGTAGGATATGCAAATCCTATTCAAAAAGTATTGTACGAACGTGTTTTTACAAAAAAATTAAATATTCCAGATGATATTCATGAAAAAATTTCATAAATCTTATAAAAATTGCATAAGTTATTTAATTTCGATGTTCACCAAATTGAACGCATGGATAAATCATTTATACAATGAATGCATGAATCATATATTCAATAACAATTTTATCCGTTTAGTAAAGATGTGTGTGGGCTTTTTTGGCACGGTAAGGTATGTGATTGTTTAAAAGTATGCATACAATTATAAAATTATTAAATTTTCAATGTAGAATAATAGAATGAATTAATAATTTAACTTTATTACTACTTCATACAAAGTATGGGTTATAATTTATAATCTATGTTGAATTAAATACATAATACTTAACTTCCTATCAATTTATTTATATAATATTGATCGTATTAGTATCATAATTTTTAAACACTAGGAGGTTTAGTCTATATTTCATATGAAAAGTTTTTCTTATTCAAAAAGCTGTCCGTCATTCATCGTAATAATATACGATATTTACAACTGATCATTTGCATAGTTTCAAAGTCGAATACTATTATTTATATTTGAAAAGCAATCTCTTATCCCATATTTCAAACCAATATGCAATTTCAAGACAGTGTTATTATTATTTCTTTCTATTTCTACAGTGAAACATTCTAAAGTATCGTATTAGCATCATAATTTTTAAACACTAGGAGATTTTGTCTATATTTTATATGAAAAGTTTCTTATTCAAAAAGCTGGCCGTCGTTCATCGTAATAATATACGATATTTACATCAATGATGGGGGAGTGTAAAGGAAGTGTATAGGGATACCGTTAACATATATATATATATATATATATATATATATATATATATATATATATATATATATATATATATATATATATATATATATATATATATATATATATATATATATTATACACCCGATTAACTTGAAATTTGGCTACGTAGACACCCACAAGAGAGGTAGGATATGCAAATCCTATTCAAAACGTATTGTACGAACGTGTTTTTACAAAAAAAATTAAATATTCCAGATGTTATTCATGAAAAAATTTCATAAATCTTATAAAAATTGCATAAGTTATTTAATTTCGATGTTCACCAAATTGAACGCATGGATAAATCATCTATACAATGAATGCATGAATCATATATTCAATTTTATCCGTTTAGTATAGATATTGTGGGCTTTTTTTTGTCATGGCAAGGTATGTGATTGTTTAAAAGTATGTATACAATTATAAAATTATTAAATTTTCAATGTAGAATAATAGAATGAATTAATAGAATGAATTAATAATTTAACTTTATTACTACTTCATACAAAGTATGGGTTATAATTTATAATCTAAGTTGAATTAAATACATAATACTTAACTTCCTATCAATTTATTTTATATAATACTGATCGTATTAGTATCATAATTTTTAAACACTAGGAGGTTTTGTCTATATTTTATATGAAAAGTTTTCTTATTCAAAAAGCTGTCCGTCATTCATCGTAATAATATACGATATTTACAACTGATTTATCACACATGGGATTTAGGTTTTTTAAAAATTCATATGTGTACTCTTTTTTTCCTCTAGTATGAGAGACCTGTTATAATGCTTGTAAACGAATGTACAAATTACATTTTTTAAAATAATTTAGTGTTTCAAATAAAAAGGTTTGTAATTAGATAAATAAATTTTCTGATTAAGTTTATTTTTATATAATATCATACATTTAATCATATTTATATACAATAATATAACTACCAGCTTACACTATCCAATACAATATTCTCAATATTGTAATAATATTTCACAAGCAATTCATACATATGAGGTGAGTCATTGTAACTCATTTTTATGAATTCAGCACAAGTTTGTATATCGATTACACGTAAATGTTGCTTACGCATTTCAGTGAGAATGAAATCTGCGAAATAATCAATTGTGCAATACCTGGTAATAGCATCGTCACTTTCAATTTTTTCATCCATCTTCCTTACAAAGAGATTCATGCCGGCTGCAAAAGTTTTTAAAGAATCAACAGCCAAAAAAAGTTTTGGGAAGTTACTTTCCTTGAATATCAACACGTTGTTACATGTAGAATACAGTGAATATAATCCAATTGTATCCAGATATACTTCAATTTCTTTGTTTTTCGCCAACTCCTTCAGTAGCCCTGGCATTTTAACAGTAAGTTCATCTACTTCTTTTTTCGTGAATGAAATGAAATCAAGATACCCATGTCGACATATTCTAAGTAAACATTGAAAATCATTGAAAGGATCCAGACCAATGCTTACATATTTACTGCCTGAGAGATTCAAATTGTATATGTCTTCACTCACGAGCCGATGCATCTCACGCTCCATCCTACGATTTACGGTGTTGTGGTACACATCTTCAGGATAAGGAACCATGTTTGTTGAACTGTAATTACCATCTATTGATGACGTTTGCGGCGTGTAGTGGTAGCCGATGGTGTATTTCTTCTGAGTTCTCGTTTCTTGCACTGCTTTCCTTGATTTCTCCGGCCATCTTTGCGATCGAACAGTCTCGTTTTTACTGTACATGGTATTTAACTGCTGGTAGATATTGAAGAATAACTGCCTATTTGTTTGCAGTGATCTGTTTTTAAGCCCTTACCCCCTCCAAGTTTTGTGGTATTATTCCACCGTTTGTGTGTGTGTGTGTTTTCTTAGAAATATTACCCATTGAATAACTTATCTAATGTCAGGGGTGGATTTCATACGATTTACGAATTTTGGTCTAAATTTGTGAAAAAATTCAATTCTCATGACCATCAATCATTAGTTAATACGGTCCTGTCCCGAACACCTGGTCTAACAATAGGAACAAAAGACCGGCCAAAGAGATATTCGCGTCAACCTTTTGTGTGTTTTCTTAGAAATACCTGACGATGTCGAATGTCAGGGGGTGGATTTCTTACGAATTTTGGTCTAAATTTGTAAATTCTCACGACCATCAATCATTAGTTAATACGGTCCCGAACACCTGGTCTAACAAAAGAAACAATAGGAACAATAGACCGGCCACCCGCTTTTGTGAAGAGATATTCACGTCAACCTTTTGTGTGTTTTCTTAGAAATATTACCCACGTCGAATGTCAGGGGGTGGATTTCTTACGAATTTTGGTCTAAATTTGAAAATTCTCATGACCATCAATCATTAGTTAATACGGTCCCGAACACCTGGTCTAACAAAAGACTGCACCGCACAATAGGAACAATAGACCGGCTCGAACAATAGGAACAATAGACCGGCCCTAACAAAAGAAACACCTGGCTGCACACCTGCACCCCAAACAATAGGAACAATAGACCGGCCATGATTTATGACCTTGAGCTGTCATCATCAATCATTTTTAATGGCTTTAGTTCAATCATTTCTACTTATATATATATAAATATATATATATATATATATATATATATATATATATATATATATATATATATATTTATATATATATATAATATATATATATATATATATATATATATATATATATATATATTATATATATATACATATATATATATATAATCTATATACTATACATATATTATATATATATATACATATATATATATATATTATATATATATATAATATATATATATATAAATAATATACTATATATATATATATATATATATATATATATATGTAATATATATATATATACATTATATATATATATATATATATATATATATATATATATATATATATATATATATATATATATATACATAATAGGAAAAAATATTTGGGTATAGCACAAAGCAAAAAAGTGTAACAGCAAGAAAAGAAGTTTACTATATTTCCGATATTTAGACAACGATTACGGTCATCTCCTGGGAAGCTACAAAAATAAGCAAAAAAATATCACAGAATGGTAAACAACGACCAACAGTACCAATACTTACTGTGTCTTTGAGAATGGCTGCAATAGATGTAATGATCGATAAACAACATTATCGATTCAGATATAACATTATTGATTGACACACAAAAGAGTGATGATCATCAATTAACATTTTTCTTTAAAAAGTCAACAAATGTAAACCACACTGAAGTTACATTTAGGGAAACATTGAAAAAACCATAAAATAAAAAACGTTAATGAAGTTGCTACATTTTATTTGAAAACAAGCGACCAGTCATCTTGATTAAGCATTAAACATAGACAGCGATCAAGAAAACCGTACTATGAAATATTACAGTTACGGTCCACAATTTGGCCTCTGCTAGATATAAATTAACCAAAATAATACATGACTTAAAGTTAGAAACAACACCTCTCTTCACAAAATATACCAAAATTTCTCTAACTGAATGTTTTGCATCTAATAAAAATGAATGAATCTCACTAAGATGATTCAAATCTGTTCTTTTATTATACTTATATTTTTACCGCTTTAGGGATGGGAGTAATTCTAAAACAGAAACAAGATTCAGGGGAATTAAAACCAATAGCTTACTTCTCAAAAAAATGTACTGCATCTCAAGCTAAGAAGAAAGCTATTTATTTAGAATGTTTAGCTATAAAAAAGGCAATTAAGTTTTGGCAACATTGGTTATTAGGTATTTCTTTTAAAGTTATATCGGACCACAAACCATTAGAAAATTAAGAGTTAAAGCTAGGACTGATGAAGAGTTAGGGGATTTAATATATTTTCTATCTCAATATAATTTTAAAATTGAATAATCTCCAGGAAATACGAATCAAGAAGCTGATGTTTTGTCTTGTAACCCAGTATTAGAGTCTTTTGAAAATTCAGATGATATACTTCAGGTAGTTAACTTAGTGAAACTTGAAGAAATTAAGTCAGATCAATGTAGTATGAACTTTAGAATAAAAGATAGAACATGGAAAAATAAGAATATATAAAAAATTAAATAGTAGAGAAAGAATATTTATTTCAGAGCAGTTTGCTATAAAGATAATGAAAAAAATTCATTTTCATTATGGTCATATTGGACCAACCCAACTTTCACTTAAAATGAGACCATTTTATTATTGTTATAACTTTGATAAACTTATAGAGCAAATTTGTAATAGTTGTAAAATATGTAAAAAAAACAAAACACGAAAAGTTCGAACTCTAGGTTTATTATCTCAAAGGCCCAGCCAAAGAACCCTACGAAATCATGTCTTTAGATACAATCAGTGGTTTTCCTGGTTATGGGTCTTCAAAAAAATACTTACATTTATTAGTGGATTATTTTAGCAGATTTGTTTTCACATATTGCTCAACTGGTCAACAAGCTAGTGATATATAATTAAATTTTTAAAACCAATTTTAGAAATGAATAATATTAAAATTTTATTGGCAGATCAATATCCTGCAACTAATTCAAAAACTTTCAGAAAATTTTTGATTAAACATGACATCATATTAGTATTGACGGCTGTGGATTGTCCATCATCGAATGGTTTAAGTGAACGTTTGAATCAAAATTTAGTAAATAGAATACGTTGTAAGATTAATGAACAACCAAATCATGCGTGGTCAGTTATTGCTACAGAATGCACTGAGCAGTATAATGATACTACTCATAGTGTTACAAAACTATCTCCAAAACATTTAATGAAGGGTGTTCAATCACATATAATACCAGAAATATTATGTAAGGAATCTGATTTACATAAGGATAGAGAATTAGCATATAAAAATTCTGAAATAAATCATATTTCAAATGAAAATAGAATTGATAAAAATAGAAAAGATGTAAAATTTAATATCGGAGATGAAGTGTATGTAGAACAAGAAAATCGATTGAATAGAAGAAAGTTAGATAGTGTACGTACAGGTCCACATAAGATTTTAAGTAAGTTATCTATTGTAATATATATGATAAATTTAGGTCGGAAACATAAGGCTGTATATGTGCATATTAATAAGTTAAGTCCCTTTCATAAATCCTAGGGGGGGGGAGATGTAAGAAAGGATAATAGTCCTGTATATCCTTTTCAGTAACATATTATCAATTATGTATTAGTTCTATATTTAAATTCTACGGAGGCTTATCTAGAACAATTTATAATTAATTATAATGTTGCTGGGGAAACACATAATTATCATTTGTTGAGATTTTATTCATCTGAAATAGTTTGAAAGGATGTTTAATGGATTTATGACATTAAACTGATTTTTCTTTTTAGGTGAGTTGAATGTATTTTAGTTAATTATTTAGATTGAGATTGTATATAAAATTGTATTTTCTTTTTAGAATAAATCAATAGTTAAAAGAATTCCATTGAATAATCTTTATATATATATATATATATATATATATATATATATATATATATATATATATATATATATATATATATATATATATATATATATATATATATATATATATATATATGAAACAAGCAGAATTATCGGTCTAGCCCGCATATGTCGAAGCAGCCGTTGACACGTGTTTCGGACTCTTTGGTCCTCATCAGAACGGCGTAGCCAAGTGTGCGATGGAAAACCTGGAATTGAAACAGCAACAACAAGCAGAATCCCCTGCTTCGGAAGACAATCACACATTTGAGGTACATTGTTCGAACTCTCCGGTTTGGGAGATTTGGTCAAACTCTGACCACGGAGGCGATTAATGCCATCCGCGAGATCACAAATGTGTGATTGTCTTCCGAAGCAGGGGATTCTGCTTGTTGTTGCTGTTTCAATTCCAGGTTTTCCATCGCATACTTGGCTACGCCGTTCTGATGAGGACCAAAGAGTCCGAAACACGTGTCAACGGCTGCTTCAACATATGCGGGCTAGACCGATAATTCTGCTTGTTTCATATACTATTTCCCCGCGATAAATTTCCTCTTTTTAGTATATATATATATATATATATATATATATATATATATATATATATATATATATATATATATATATATATATATATATATATATTATATGCATATATGTATTTATATATCTATGTATATATATATATATATATATAGCTTGCAGAAAAAAATTATGTGTTCTGTACATTCGTGGTATAAATAAATAATAATGTTTTCAGCTTGTTCCACAGCATAATACTCGTTCCAATTTGCTATGTAAATTACAAACAAAACTAGCATTAATCGAAGCTTTTCTTTCATGTTATGCGTTTACCTGTTTACCATCTGCATTCCATGTTTTCTTGTCAAGATACATTAAGAATATGAAAGTTCGAATGAATGCGAAAATTCATTGCGCTCGAGACATGAGAACATGCAGTTGCTAGACTTTTCAAAGTCTGCCTAATTAGACGTTAAACTTGGACGGTTCACCTTTTCCATTGTGCATATTCTTTCGTCGCATATGTGAACCGTCGCGTCGTTTCGCGTCCGGAATTCAGGTAGAGTAGGCCGTGTAAAAACACTCGAACATCGTCAGCCGGCCTGTCGGAACTGAATGGGCGTGGTGACTCTCATCATTATCAACTAATGAATTACGGGTGACAATTGCGAATCATGTATATTCATTTGTCCGAAACCGGCTTCGTCGGTTTTTTGCGTCCTTTACGGCCATATTTCGTGGGCCACGTTGCCGATTTACGGTACCAGGGTATAATTAGCTTTTTATTTTGGTTAATTAGTCTTTTATACAGATTAAGACCCGTAATTTCGCGTGAATTTCTCGAATGTACGATCGGTATTTTCGAGAGCTCGAACGGGATTTTTGTGGTTGTTTAAGGCATTACGGTTGATAGTTATCTGGAAACGACAAAATGGCATGAATCTGATTACTATGAACGGTTGAAGAATCTGTAATTGTTTTCCTGTCTTTGTTCGCTTTTCTTCAATTAAAAAAACTTGTGCTTATAACTAACGATACGGAAATTGAGAATCAAATTATATGAGCATCACTTTGATCAAATTAAGAATGCTTTGATTAATGAAAAAAAGCCAATTGAATTGCAGCATACTTGAGGCTACTTCTTCAAACGCCACTCAATATACCAAATCATATTCTTTAACATATCAGTTTTGATGAAATTTTGCTGAATGAATTCATATTGGATAACCGAATATCAGCCGCTCATACATTCACTTTGTAATTTGGGCTTCTTATTCAAGGTCCAGTTGAATTGACGAACAGATTAATTGAAAGTTACACCGTTGAAATCTCTCTAGTTAAAATAATGATAGAGCAGCCAGTTGCAAATTTACTGTATAGTATTTGATGCTTCTCTTTTAAAGTCAGTTTTATGGGTAATCAAATTAAATTTATTAATGGCTATGATGAAATGAATGGATTTATGTGAAATTAACCATATTGATTAATGGAAAATCAGCCACTTATACTATACATTGAAGGTGTAATTGAGGCTTCTTATTTGAAGTATTGTTTGAGAATCATTTGTATTGGTGATTGGAGAACAAATTCATTGAATTCATTTTTATGAAATCTGAGGATATGATATACTTTGAAGAATTGAAAACAGGCGTGAGCAGCGGAGCTCCATCACTAAGGGTATTTACAGAGTGGAGCCGGGATGTACGCTGGTAGCCGGGATGGTAGCTTACTCGCTTACTGCGATGTAACAATCTTTCCATAGTTGGCAACGTACCCGTGCACAGTGGAGCCTGGCTGGTTACCTCGATGTGCGCAGGGATCCTGGATGGATAGAAATATAATTGCTACCCCGATTGTTTACATAGCTTAAAGCTATGTTGAACGGCTAGCGCCTGCGCATTTTGCAACCGCCTTTTTATTGCGCCAATCCCGTCTGCCACATATTGAATAGGAATGTAAAAGTAACGAAAAGTTTGTTACCCGTATGTATTCGTTACTTTATGATGGAGTATTCGTTACTAAGTATTCGTTACTTTCGTTACTTCCGTATAAGGCAAGATTTGAACGCTTTAGTTTACTTTACCGTATATACGTTAGTTTTCGTTATCGTTATTTCCGTGTGTTTCGTTACATTCGTTATACTTACTTTCGTATAAGATTCGTTAGTAGTTTACTTTACAGATATACCGTATATACGTTAGTTTCGTATGTTTCGTTACAATTCGTTACAATATACTTTCGTATAAGATTCGATAGTTCCGTATAATATAACGATAATTTGAAAGATTTGAGCTCATTCCATATTGAATTAATATTTATGTGTCGTTTTTTATACTTAGTATGATTTATTGGATAATAGGACACTTTCCTGTAGGCTAGGGTTATAGATAGCTGATTGCATTTTATTAATTACAATAAAATTCATGTGCATATTTGTAGGAAACACCATTGATGCATATTATTACTGAAATAACGGCTTTTGAATTTTTTAGGTTTTTTTTCAAATTATTCAACAGAGTGATCAAAAAAGGATATTATTTTGTAATAATTTCAAGACTCAAAACTCATTATTTTCAAATTGTTCATCTCCCCTTTATATTAACTTTTCGTTCAATTGCTTCTGAGATTTAAGGCTTATTTTATATAACATTTTGAAATAAAATAATTTCACATAAATTGGTTTCTGCAGATTACTTTTATTTGGGTAAAATTGATGTTCATTTAGTTATTTGTTAGTCTTTGAGGGATCGATTACAAGCCAAGTAATTGAATAATTCCAATACGGAATCAGATTCCTGTTCTCGGTAGATGGTTTATTGGAGGACAAAATACCGACAAACACTGGCAAATTGGTATTTTTTTAAGGTATGTGAATATAATAATTTGTTTGTGATTTAAATAAAAAAATTTTTTTTAGAGGTATGTCTTGTTTTTTTTCATGTTTTTCTTTATACTTATTGAAAAAAATTTTATTATCAAATATGTGAGTGTTTAACTGATGTAATATTATGTAGGTAAAAAAGTAAAGTAAAGGTCGTGTGACTTGTGGTGGTTATCTTTGCACTCCTATATCTAATAAAAATTGAACATCTGACGTCACGGTACCTTAATAATTATTACCGAAAGATAAATTATAATGTTTTTATATGATATTCATAAACGGAACAGTAGTACAAATACATGCTCAAAGTCATGCGCAAAGGAAAAATGCGAAAGTAACGAGTAACGATGCTAGTTCGAAAGTAACGAATCGTTACTTCGAGTCTAATGAACTATTCGTTAGTTAGTAACGAATACATACGGTTTGCCACAGCTCTAATATTGAATGACAACAAGCAACTGAAGCTGGACCTGCTAGAAAGCGCAGAGCGTCAACGTGTGCCCTCTGATTCTGCCAGGTACCCATCTAGTAAGCGAATAAGCCACCATCCCGGCTACCAGCGTACATCCCGGCTCCACTCTGTAAATACCCTAAGGTCGTATTTTCGCGCGGAATGCATCGCATCGAGATGAGATTCTAACGGATAGAATTATATTTTGCAAAATCACGATTGAATAGCAAACCGAATTGAAAACGGAAAATAATTTATTTTATAGAAAAAAATTTGCGAAGTGCTTCGAGGTTGAAGAAAATACTTGAAACCAACGAAGGAATATACCTAAACATCAACATAATCCACGTTTTTACCGTCTATTGTGAAAAAAATTCGCGAAGTGCATAGCGTACTGATCGAGATGGAGATGGAATTCGAACGGAATAGTCAAAACGAAATGCAGCGTGCTTGAGAAAAAGAGTTGAAACCAAATAAGGATTTTATGTCAACATAAACTCAATGTTCGTATATATAAATTTTTCAAAAACCACAAAAAAAAATCTACGTAAAAATGGCGGCGATTGGAAAAATTTAACCAAGTTTCGATCATTTCGTTCTGCAACGAAAACAATCCCAGTAACCAAATTTCAGTTCATTCGACTCGATCGGAGCTGCTGGAGATGCCAATATATACCGGGAATATATATATATATATATATATATATATATATATATATGTATATATATATATATATATATATATATATATTTATATATATATATATATATATATATATACAGGGCTATTCAAATTCGAGTATATGCATGGGGATTTCGATAACGGTAAGAGATAGAGGGATGATTAAATGGGGGCAAAGTTGCATATTTCAGAGGTCAGTTATATGGATAAAAAAAATCTGATCTAGCTTCTTCAGTTCTGGAGTTATATAGGAAAATTCGAAAATTTCGAAATCCCTTTTTTGCCTATATCTTTTTATTTAATGAATTGTTTTCGAAACAATTGTCACTTTGTCATTGCCACTTTTTCTAAGCTATCTAAATATCTGAATAAAAATTATATACAGGGTGTCGTATAAATTGGGTCACCCTCAACTTTCAATTTTCAAATACGGACCTGTATTTTTTATTGCATTTTTTTGAATGCCAAGAGTCATCTATTATATTGACGTAGTATTTTCATCTGAATTACAGAGTGTTCTGGAAATATTGAACTATTACCAGTAAAATTTCAACATTTTTTCAAAATTCCAGCTCTAATTAAATAAATATCATAGAATAAGTTATAAAATGCCTAGGATTTGGAAGATAATCATCATTATTCGACGAAAAATGTCTTCTTCAAGAATTCATCCTCATTTCAGTTCACGCAATCCATGATCAATGTACGAAAATGCGAAATTCTTCCTAGTACGTTTATGTGCATATAATCATTGCCCAAAAAAAAATGTTCGACTGGCAATCTTCATATTACAGACACCAATTTGGAAATATTTCATTATTACTCACTTTCCGAACTATCTACATTTTTCAGCTAATTCATGGGCTTTCTGTTGCTATATACAACAATTTATTATGATATGCTCATAGTATGCTTTGGAAAATAAATATTTAGTTCGCCTCACTTGTCATTATTTTGACAGTTTCTTGGAAATTATCGTTGGTATTTAATGAAAAATCTGTTAGTACTGAAAATGGGTTTCCCCATAGAGCAGAAAAGATATATGATTAACGTTTTCTACAGAAATAGTAGGAGCATTCATCTTTCCGCTTGACTTTTTTTATGGGGTACACTAAAAAATAGAATATATCAAAAGGAAATTGAAAATATAGAAGATTTAAGAATTAAAATCATGAACGCTTTCGCATTACTACGCCGAAGAGATATTTCCATAGCGAATAATAACTTAAAAAAACGACTCTGTAAATGTCTGGAACGAGAAGATCGTCAATTCAAACATTCATTTCGATTATGATTACTTATAATGACTTATTTCAATTCTAGATAGTAACTAAACATGTTCTTATGCGATAAGTTATACAATATGAAAACCTATATGATCAAATACAATGTTATGCTTGTGACAGATTATGTTTGTGAGTTCTCAGCAGAATACATACAACAGATCTTCCTCATACCTACTGAGGTGAATCGACATGGGGATCAATAATTATTCTACCAATGCTACATTATGGTACAGAAATGAAAAGTCTCTCGGGAATGTTGATTTTATTCTATTGTTATTCCGAACAAGTAGTGAGACTAGATAATCTGGAAATTCTGAAATTCATTTTTCTTAAGGAATCAATTTGTCTGATTCACCTCTCATTCTCTGATATTATTCAATTAGAGTTGTTATGGAATTAAAAAATGATGAGATATCACTAGTATTAGTTCAATATTCCCAAAACACTTTATGATTTATATAAAAATAAAACGCCAATATGAAACAAATATAGGTAGTTCGAAAAGTGAGTAACAATGAAATATTTCCAAATTGGTGCCTGGAGTATGAAGATTGCCATTGGAAGATTATTTTGTTTGGGCATTGGATTATATGCACATACATGTACGTACTGGGAAGAATTTCACATTTTCGTACATTGATCATGGGTTGCGTGAACTGAAATGTGGATGAATTCTTGAAGAAGACATTTTTCGTCGAATAATGTTGGTTATCTTCCAAATCCTAGGCATTTTATACCTTATTCTATGATATTTATTTAATTAGAGCTGGAATTTTAAAAAAATGTTGAAATTTTACTGGTAATAGTTCAATATTTCCAGAACACTCTGTAATTCAGATGAAAATACTACGTCAATATAAAACATGACTCTTGGCATTCAAAAAAATGCAATAAAAAATACAGGTCCGTATTTGAAAATTGAAAGTTGAGGGTGGCCCAATTTATACGACACCCTGTATATAGTTTTTATTC
Organism: Cynegetis impunctata; assembly: GCA_030704885.1. Lineage (NCBI taxonomy): Eukaryota > Metazoa > Arthropoda > Insecta > Coleoptera > Coccinellidae > Cynegetis > Cynegetis impunctata. The sequence goes on along the minus strand of JARQZK010002967.1, from coordinate 11,097 downwards.
AGATATTTAGATAGCTTAGAAAAAGTGGCAATGGCAAAGTGACAATTGTTTTGAAAACAATTCATTAAATAAAAAGATATAGGCAAAAAAAGGATTTAGAAATTTTCGAATTTTCCTATATAACTCCAGAAGTAAAGGAGCTAGATCAGATTTTCTTTATCCATATAACTGACCTCTGAAACATGCTACTTTGCCCCCATTTAACCATCCCTCTATCTCTTACCGTTATCGAAATCCCCATGCATATACTCGAATTTGAATAGCCCTGTATATAAGAAAAGGCTTATTGGGACTTTTGGATACTTTATTCTATTGACTCTTTACAACAATGCCGACGTTTCGAAACAGTTTGTTTCTTTTTCTAGGCTAAAATTAAAAAAAGTAATTAACCTACAAAACAAATACTCTCAACAACAACAAATAAACATTTTAAAACATCTATGTAATAATTACCTAGTTGTGGCAGTCAATATCGTACGTAAATATAATAATTCTATTCATATATAAATTCGAGAGGTCATTAATTATTAAGGGATTGAAATGTATGGTACCGGTATGTCATTATAAAAGAGGGAAAACGATCCGACATGGTACCATACATTTCAATCCCTTAATAATTAATGATCTCTCGAATTTATATATGAATAGAATTATTATATTTACGTACGATATTGACTGCCACAACTAGGTAATTATTACATAGATGTTTTTAAAATGTTTATTTGTTGTTGAGAGTATTTTTTTTGTAGGTTAATTACTATTTTTTAATTTTTAGCCTAGAAAAAATAACAAACTGTTTCGAAACGTCGGCATTGTTGTGAAGAGTCAATAGAATAAAGTATCCAAAAAGTCCCAATAAGTCTTTTCTTAGTATTTACGATGGATGAGAACACAATAACTATATATATATATATATATATATATATATATATATATATATATATATATATATATAAATATATATATATATATATATATATATATATATATATATATATATATATATATATATATATATATATATATATATATATATATATATATATATATATATATATATATATATATATATATATATATATATATATATATATTTATCTATATATACTATCTATTTTTTATATATATATATATATACTAATACGATTATTAGTCTTGAGAATGGGTTCACTACCCGAAACATGCTGACAACTTTTTGTTAATTTTTATTAGTTTTCAATATATATTTGTGAAATAGTAAGCCAAGTTTTTTGATTTGAATTATTAATATATATATATATATATATATATATATATATATATATATATATATATATATATATATATATATATATATATATATATAATATATATATCAGACATGAATGGAAATTTTCTCGAAAATCGTGGTATAAGAGGTCTAAAACGGATAGGAAAACTACTCCTGCACCTGACTGCTTTCTTTCAATAAACTATAATAGTATGTATTTTATAGAAAAATACCACTTAAAATCAGCCATTTGCAAATTTACTATGCATTTCAGACTTTTTATTTCAAGTCCAGTTTATGGATAATGAAATTGTATTCATCAATGAATAATGCATGGAGAATTGATCGACTAATTTATTATTATTCTGCCGAAATCATGTGGAATATTCCTAATATTCGAAAATCAACGAAATATATATTTGATGTGTAATTTAGACTTCTTATTGAAAGTCCAGTTGATGAATTATTGATAAATCGAGGATAGATTGATTGAAAATAAATTGGATTAAATCTTGTAGAATGCTTTGTATCGAATCATAAAAAATTAACCTTTTGCGTACTTACTTTATATTTGACGCTTATTACTTAGAACTAAGTCTATAAATGATTGGATTATATTTTGAAATAAATAATATGTAGACGATAAAATAACTGCTCCTCATTGTAAAATATAAAATTTAGCATTTTACTAAGTAAATGAGGCGTCTTATTTCAAGTTCATTTTATAAATAATTAATTGAATATTTTTCTAATAATTTACTACTACTTTTTAAATAATCAAAAATATGCAATCTCTATATTTACTATGTATTTGAGATTCTTATTTAAAGTTGAACTTATGAGTAATTAATGGAATGATATTTTGGAACACAGTAGCTTCACTTTCAATACCTACCTAGTATACTTCAACTACTACTTCTGATCCTTAACATAAATATGGAAATTATATTTTGATACATATAACTTATAACTTTCTATAGTATTGACGATGCCAGTTTTCACATTTTGGGCCCCTTGTCAGGTTTGTAACAGTTATTGATATTATTCATCTTTTTCTTCACATGAATCTCACATTATATTATAATTCTAAGCCTTTCTGAGAATTTTGGAAGGTTTGAATAGGAGAAATTTCGACTTGAAATAATAGAACATATTCCGATCATGAGTTTAATTTCCGGCCTTTGTTTTCAAATGGACTTCGAGAAATAGAGGAAGTTATATGATTTTATCATTTCCACAAATTATCGCCTAATTTGCATCGTTCTATGAAATTTCTTCAGAAGAATTTCAGGAATACATTTGTTCGAGCCAGTAGATCCAGCGTTTATGTGAAATACATCCAATTCAAATTGAGAACAGCCAATATGAGTCATCCATGATATTTTACGAATGCGAAATCAGATGTCAATTCTCAAAACCAAATGTGGACGAATAAATTGTCTTTTCATAAATAATATACTGTGGAATATCTTCAAATTTAACTGATTCTATGTAGTTATAATTCCAATTTTTCATTCAAAACTGACGATAATCGGATATCTTTACTTAATTTTTCTTTTTTTCATTCATCGAATCTATAATTTTTGTGGAATAAAAAAGAAATTTGAAATAATTCTGAAGTTAATGCAGCTTCTACATGGACTATGGAAATAAGATACACTTGAATTTAATATTTATTTTCAAATTAATTGGCTTTTTTATTCTTTTCGTGAGTAGATTTATTGGATGTGTGAGGATACCCATTCATGTATATATATATATATATATATATATATATATATATATATATATATATATATATATATATATATATATATATATATATGGGCGCCAGAGGGCGCTGAGCCCGCTCTGGAATTATTTAAGCCCCGTCTAGAAAAGATACCAGAATTATTACAAACCAAAAATGTTTACATCTGCGTTGAAACATAAAACTAGCCTAGTTACAAACGAATCTACCTAATTGTAAAACTGACTGAAAATTATTATTTATTTGCGGCATCTTTTAACCGCAAAACATGACTTTTTTCCAAAAAATAGAATAGCGACAAACGAGCGGCTATAAGCAGGGTTGCCAGATTTTTTAGAGCCGTGTCGCACTCCCAAAAGCGCAACCGTGGTTATGACATGTTGACGGGAAAACATTGGTAACAAGTATTTTTGCATATAAGATTCACTTTTTTTCTTTTTTCTCAAAGGACCTACAGTTTAACGCCGGTTCCGAACGGCCAATGGGCTTGTAAACTATGTACAGTACCCAACAATTTTAATTATATAAATAGAACCACTAAATTCCGGAAATATACAACACCCAAGAGCAAGGTGGGACTCGAACCCACAATCCTCGGTTTACAAACGGCATAGGCGGTACACCTGACCGCTGGTCTACCGAGGCCCCCGAAGATTCACTTATTCTAGCAGTTTCCTGCTAATTTGTCGGCCAAAATCACAATCATGATTTTTTCGCAACCGCACGAAAAAATAGTGCACCCTGTGGTGAGTAGATAAGTAGGTCAGTGTCTCGATTCGTTACTACATAGTAAACAAGAATGTTTAGTTATAGATATATTGTTGTAAACGGAACGTGCCTGGCCAAGGTCGCACATTCAGCAGTTATTGTATAAACATTACATATAAGACCCGATGGAAGATCGGAGAGATAAGAACGTAAGAAGTAAGACTGAGATATAGACTCGTCACGCTGCCCGAGTGGTTAGCGCTAAGCCTATATTCTATAATACTATACCAATAAATACTCAAAGTATAGTATGAACCTGTGTTTCATTTAACACCCAGGACCAGGCATTACAACCCAACATGTTGCCTTTATCCAAAAAACAATAATAGTTATTTTCGGGACACTTTACTTAAATTACTATTACAATCAAAACCACGATTCTGTTACAAATAGGTATCTTTGTTTTCATATAAACTGTTCACAAAACATTATTACATCATCATCATTTTTGTCTGTGGTTGTTGCAGTTGTGGATTGGTTCTGCTACTGATACATCAGAATTAAATTTTCCATACATAGCTTTGCTAGGCTCAAATAATTTAGAGTAAATCTCATTTATTGGAAAGTGAGATCTAATAGACACAACTGAATTTAACAATTTCAGAATCATTTTGTTTCGAATTTCAGATTTAATAATATTCATCAATGAAAATATCCATTCAACGAATGCATTGAATGACGGTAAGCTTAGAAGAGTAAAGGCAAATAGAGCTAAATCTTTAAACATGAATTGGTAGGCTGCATTTTTTTAATCTATAACCTTCCTCCAAAAAATAATAGAGTTATCAGGGACTGATTCACCAAACATCTCTTTCGAATCGACATTTATCAAGTTCTATATTCTAGTTCAGATATTCTATTGGGAGTTACAAAAGTAAGTGACAGCTCGGAAAATTTTGGTCTTTGGAATGAATTTAAAATTATAGCAGGACTAAAACTTCTTATCTGCCGAAAAACATTTAAATGTGAGGGCATGCGTTTGATTAATTCAAGTAAAAGTACTTCAATAAAACCAACACGTTTTCCTTCAATTTTTCAACCTCTTCAGAAAAAATATTATTAGCCGTTAATTCATTTTCAAAGCAGAATATTATGTTTTACGTAAGTGGAAATAGAAACACAACTAAAAACGATTAAGCGCAAACAAGTGACGAAGCAAGAGAGAGAATATTAACTTGGTTGTCTATAAGCTATTTAAATTAAAAATTAAATAATAAGAAAACAACTTGTCTAAAAACCACAAAATGAAAATAACTTTTTATTCGACTAGTTTCGCCTGTTACAGCATTATCAAGACTGAATACATGCTGTAACAGGCGAAACTAGTCGAATAAAAAGTTATTTTCATTTTGTGGTTTTTAGACAAGTTGTTTTCTTATTATTTAATTTTTAATTTAAATATGAACTACCACAGAGTTGATTCATCGTCCATCGAATTTATAAGCTATTTGTTTTATTCATTCAGAGTTTTCTATGAGAAATTTTTTATTTATTATTTTTTGTTAAAATAAATTTTTTTATTTTTCCATAATGAATATTCGTTTTCCAGTATACTTTTTCTAGGTAGAAAGACAGAAAAAGCTGTATATTCCTGTCTTTTTTTTACGTATATTTATTTCAGTACCTTGTTAAAAACAAACCCCCTCAAGAATTTGTTTAGCCCCCCCTAGAAAGCAGTGCTGGCTACGGCCCTATATATATATATATATATATATATATATATATATATATATATATATATATATATATATAAATATAAATATATATATATTATATATATATATATATATATATATTATATATATATATATATATATATATATATATATATATATAAATATATATATATATATATATATATATATATATATATATATATATATATATATATATATATATATATATATATATATATAAATGAAAAAGGAAAGGAAACAAGCGTGTTTCATTCCTCCCTGAAGTGTGTGTCAGGGAGGCGGGTAAGTGTATTACGGATAGGTGAGACGGGATATTTATGGAACATAGGAAGTGTGGGTAGGGTTCAGAGGATTAATACTGGCCCAGCAACCTCTGAAAAAAACTCATGGCAGACCAGTCGGCCCCGGGGTTTGAACCTCCTAAATTCTAGGTAGCGTACGATAAGTACTCAACTAACTAGCTCGGTAACATATATACATATATATATATATATATATATATATATATATATATATATTTATATATATATATATATATATATATATATATATATATATATATATATATATATATATATATATATATATATATATATATATATATATATATATATATATATATATATATATATATATATATATATATATATATATTCTCAACATTGTAATTATCGTTTACAAATGTTAGAAATTGGAACAAAATCAAGAAATAGAGAGAGGTTGATTATCTATAAAAATGGATGTTTGTATATTTATATGTTTGAGATCGCTGAACTCCAACACCTTTAGACAGATCATCGTCAAATTTGGCATATCTGACTGTTTATTGATAGAGAAGGTTCTTATGAAGAAGAATGATGATTTTGTAAAACGAGTGACCGGGGTAGGTGGTCTAGCGCACTGGCCATTTTGTATTTTCACTGATCATCGCGAAATTCAGCACATCTGTGTTTTTCAATGGAGATGTTTTTAACGTAAAAGAATTACGAAAATCAGCTATGTAGCGTCTATATTAAATTTAAAAAAATCTGTTTCCAATATTATTGAAAAAACAAAAAATTTCTATTCTATTTAACTAGACCAAACTGGCGGTCTCGTCGATACTATCTTATATAATTTCATGATTAAAATGGGTGACGGATTGCTATTGACATGGGTGACAAGAAGAATCTTAAAATCTGGACCAGTCGTCCAAGTATCGATCCACTGTGGAATTCTACAGCGTAGTCGTTAACGATCGACGGTAGCCATTGTATAGTTTTTGTCTGAAATTGAAGTATTTCTGTGATTGTTTATATGCATCATATTTTGAATTGCATTCGAAGAATCTGAGCAATATCTAGTCGTCTTCACATATTCGTTCGCGAGTACGTCTGTCTGCGAGATACTTGGATCTATTAATTTCGATGAACGGGCGTATTTATATTCTATAGGAATGAAAAGGGTTGAACAATTTATGTGATACCTCAATAATTCTTTATATAGACTCTTCTATATATCCTTCTGTCATATTGGAAGAACGCCACCCTCCGTGTGTTTTCAGAGTGAGTAAATTAGCGCCGCTTTCCACCAACATGGTTGCCGATCTTCTAGTTTTAGGTATTCTACAAGAATTTTCGAAACACCGCTAATGGTATGGCATCCAACGTGCTGATTGTAACACCCTCCATTTCGATATCCAACAAATAATCTTTGGCTGTTCATATTTTTAGATCGTAGAGCTGCATATTAACGATAAATTGTGCAAGGCTCAAATGTAATTCCTTCATTCGTTATGGTAAAACTTCTTGATGTATGAGTTTTTCCATCTCTTAAAAACACGACAAGAAAGCGCTCATTATCTACCACATCGTATAAATTCAAACGTCTTGAATAATCTATTCGACACGCACCAAAGATCCCGAACACTAAATATGCTTTTTAGTAGTAGATATTGTTCATCTGGAGCTTAACATAAAAATTTTGTTACTTGTTCTGCTGCCAAAACTTTGGACTTTTTTTAGAATATATCCTATAGCTAGATGCTTCAGGAAAGCAATAGTTTTGGGATATTTGTTGATGTTATTATCTGTTATGGCCGAACAACTCTTTAGCATTGAGAATCGACTCCATAACGTGGAAGATTTCATAGATTTAGCTTTTTCGACAAAATAAACTAGTTGAGAATATCGTCACTCAAAGTTTTATTTTATTTAGATTTCGCCATTCTGTAAACAGTTGATATTCGTGTTTATATCTCGACCTAGATTTTACTGGTAATAAATTCGCAGTCGCTTGTGCCACTTGCTCTAGGATATTATCGGGAATTTCCTTCTGAGTTCATTTTGTTGGCATACATTTGATTGACAGAGAATAAACAATTCTGACAATACAGTGTTTGGCATGTATGATTCATTTCCATGGTTATTCTCAAAGTTTTTCCGTGCGCTGTTTCCGTGCGCTAGCCCGAAAAAGCGTATCTTACAATATTACTAATATAGATGAAAATAAGGTGATTTCAAAGAAGATTAATGAAAATATTTTTATTCTCAAACGTACAATAATAACGTCATTTCTCGATTGACAGGATCATCGAAAAGTTCTATTTCTCCGCCAAGGAGGAAAAGTGTTGCTATGCAACACTTTTCCGGCCAGCGGCAGGAAAAGTGTTACTATGCAAAAGATGAATTCGTAACCATGAACAAAAAATTCTCCAATTCAAGCGTCATTTTCACTTTCAACCACTTCTCATCAGGTTGCGAATTATAACTATCAATTAATTTACTTTATATCTGTCAGAATCAATTTTGCGTGGCAACCGTAACTAGGCAAATGTTCCATAATTCATAACGATCGTAAGTGGATAGAATTATGTGCGTAAATGTGAATCAATCCAAAAATGGATATTCAGATTTTTATGAATTTCAAAACGTTTGAAAATAAAATAACATATTTCATTCTGAGTAGAAGTGACTTTTCATGGCTCGCTTTCAATTACCCGCCTAACGCAGTGAGCTCGCAGTGAGCTCGCCATGAAAAGTGACACTTCTCCTTATGAAATAATATACTATTACCGTTACATATTGACATCGCTAGCAGCTCCCATAAAATCAAATCAGCTGAAATTTGGTATCAGGATCGTTTCCAAGGTAAAACGAAACTGTCAAAATTTGGGTAAATTTAGACAGTTAGATATTTCTTGTTTTTTCGTTGTTTTTGAAATTTTGCTCAACTCTAAAGCTTCTGCAAATGGGGTAAGAGGGTTGAAATCTTTCACCTCGTGCAGACTATAGATACCGTTTGAATGCCACGCTCCGCTATCAGTAGGAGCTGCTCTTCGGGGCGACTAATGGGTTTTCGAATAACATCTCGACCTGATTCGCACTTAGTCCAGATGCTCTTCGCGATGATTTTCACTAAGACCAGGCCAATTTTTACATGCTTTGTGTTAGCTTCAGCTTTATGAAAGGAATCTTTCATCGTCTTTTTCGCTGACTTTAAGAAGTCCGATTATTTTGAAAATTGAAACTAATAAGGAGGTGAATTACAACAATAATTTCATCAATTCTTCCTTATATCCTGACCAGAATTATCAGGATAAAATTGACCTATATGGGACGGAATCAATTTGCGAATATTCGGATCTGGGCGAATTTGAAGCTCAGAGTATATAAGGTTGGCTAGAGTTTTGTAATTTTTTTTGTGCCTAATATTTTTATATATTATAGAAAAATGTGAAAAATCTAAAGGGGATTATTTTAAAGGTTTTTTTTTTAAAGTTTTTTGTCTGAGAATCACAGCCTTTTCATGATAAGAATCGCATCTCGACTTGGTTCGAACTCAGTACGAGATGCTCTTCGCGATGATGTTATTCAAGTACACGCTAATATAATAGCTTAATCTGTATGGAATTGAGTCTTTCAAGGCCATTCTTCTATAATTAAGAATATTATCAAAATTATCTTAATGGATTGTGAATGTAGAATTCTCGTCGTGGAATACATGTAAGCTTCCTTGGAAAGTTGTTTGATATTTTTTTTGTTATTGTAGAATTTTTTTTGTTCTTATTATGTGATGAAAATACACTAAGTGTCCTGACCAAAATCATCAAGATAAAATGGTTTTGTCAGCTTGAGCTGATTGTGACGGAATCCTAGTTATCCTATCTATGAAAAAACAGTGGAAATAAGCTGAATTTTAGAAGCCAATGATGGGCGCATATAGATTTCGTTGTATAGGGTATAGGCATGGGGGTCACTATGAGGGTGGTAAATTCTGCACGTAGGGCGCTCATACTTTTGTATATGCTGTAAGAGTTTACAGGGGAAACAATAATATAAATTAATATTTGAGAGAAATGAATAAATTATTTAATGGTAATTGGAGGTTGTATTCGTTAAAAGTATTTCATCAAAAATTTTATTATTACTTATGAAAATATGAGCTGCTTATGAACTCAATCACTAAATTCAATTTGTAATGATAGGTTTGTGAAAACTAACATAATACACTACTGTTTGATATCCAATTGGATGTAAGTATCTTGAAGAACCCTCAGCGATAATGGTATTGTATCTAGTTGAACAACTTTGCGTTGTTGCGCAAAAAATGCGATTGTTTGATTATAATAATAATGACTCTTTGTCAGCTAAGTTGATAAAATAATTAAGAAACAAAATGGCAGACATTTCTGAAGGGATTAACATAGGGACAAACTACCCTAAAGTCGTATTTTCAAATATTCCAATGAATGTGTTTGATTCAAATAATAATAATGACTATCATTCAGCTGAGTTGAAAAAGAATTAAGAATGGCAGACACTTCTGAAGGTATCAACATAGGGACAAACTATCCCAAAGTCTCATTTTCGAAAATTCCAAAAAATGTGTTTGATTCAAATAATAGTAATGACTCTTCGTCAGCTTGATAGTTGATAAAAGAATTAAGAAATAAAATGGTAGACACTTCTGAAGGGATAGCATAGGGACAAACTTTCTCAAAGTCGTATTTTCAAAAATTCCAATAAATGGGTTTGATTCAACTAATGATAATGACTATCTATCAGCTAAGTTGAAAAAGAATTAAAAAACAAAATGGCAGATACTTCTCAAGGGATTAACATACGAACAAACTATCCCAAAGTCGTATTTTCAAAAATTCCAAAAAATGTGTTTTATTCGAAAAATATTAATGACTCTTCGTCAGCTAAGTTGAAAAACAATTACGAAACAAAATGGCAGACACTTCTGAAGGGATTAACACAAGGGCAAACTACCCCAACTCGTATTTTCAAAAATTCCAAAAAATGTGTTTGATGCAAATTATAATAATGACTATCCGTCAGCTAAGTTGATAAAAGAATTAAGAAACAAAATGGCAGACACTTCTGAAGGGATTAACACAGGGGCAAACTACCCCAACTCGTGTTTTCAAAAATTCCAAAAAATGTGTTTGATGCAAATAATAATAATGACTATCCGTCAGCTAAGTTGGTAAAAGAATTAAGAATCAAAATGGCAAACACTTCTGAAGGGATTAAGATGGGGACAAACTATCCCAAAGTCGTAGACCAGGCAAACAGTCATATAGGTACCTGCTCATTGAGTCGGCTGATACTTTTCAACAAATTTTCATGATGAATCAAACACTTCAT
>JARQZK010002966.1:380000-395000 GCA_030704885.1 Cynegetis impunctata | reverse complement strand
GAACTCACATCGTTTTTGACAAAGAACTTGAGTTTGTCTAATTCTCATAATCTGAGAGGATCCGATACAAGGTTCTCGCAGGATCTGAGCATAAGAAGCTACGGGATTTTCGTAAGCTAATCAGAGAAAAAGGAAATAAGGATTGCTATATAACCGGAAAAAGATTGTGTATTGAGAATAAATATTTTACTGTGGAGGACTTGGAGGATATTAACTTCGGGGACATTGCTGAAGGGTCTAATAGTGAACCCTCTACACCGCACTCGACTAGATCAGGAGAGCCGTCTAAATGCTTATTCGAAGAGGTTTTGAATGTCAGGGAACTGCCCAATAAGGGAAACAAAGGAAATAGGAAGTTAGACAAAAATCAAGACCAGATCAAATAAATAAAGATAACGAAACAAGCACCACTTCTCAGTACTAAATAATTAACACCTAGTCATATATATGTATATGTATATATGAACATATGAATCCATATATTTTGGGCCTCCTGTCGACTTCTGTTCAAACATATTCAGTGTCCGATGTTGAATCGTGTGATCGACTATTGACACAATCCGATATAGATAACTTCAAAATTTTTCACTTAAATATTCTTATAGTATTGCAAAAAACTTTGATGAGCTGAAGGTGATACTGAGTCAGTTCAGCACTCCGTTCGATATTATAATACTGACAGAGACTTTTCAGGTATATAATGTAAAATTGTATCAGTTGCCTGTAAATAAAAATGATGGTACAGTTGTATTCATTAAAGATGTGTTCTCTTATCACTTCAATGTTATTACGAATGGAAATAATAATGTTATAAAGTTGATAATCATAACTTCAGCAACAATATTTAAAATACAGATAAATTGCCATGTATAGGTCACCATCCACACTATTGTTGGACTTTTTGGAAAACATTAAAGGTTTATTGAATTACTGTAAAGGTAACTATACAGCGACATTCCTAATCAGTGAGATAAATATAGACATCTTGGATCAAGGGAACAACCAGGTTAACGAGTATTTGAATATTATGTACGAGGATGGTTTCATATCTGGTATAAATGTTAGAACCTGGAAGGAAAAGGATGGTTTCAGTTTTCTGGATCATACATTTTTCAGGAGTACACTTCCTGTAGAAAGTTTTCTTCCGGCAGTATGTCAAATTGATATCACAGACCATTACCCCGTATTAGTGAGTATGAAGTTTTTTTTTTTTTTGTACTGGCCATTACCTCATGGGTATCCAGAACAGGTTTCCCCATATGGGTGGTTCTTAGTCCCGCCAACTCTGGACACTTGCATACCATGTGTTCAGCTGTTTCTGCTTCTGATCCACAGAGCCTACAAATATCATCTGCTGACTTTCCCATACGGTACATATGGTTCGTGTACAGACAGTGCCCTGTCAGCAGACCAACCATCACCCGGAGCTCAGCTCGTGACTGCCTCAGGAGCTTTCTGGCATAGGGCTGTGAATTCTTTACGAACTTCTTTGACTGCGTGAGTCCTGGAGTGTTTCTCCAGAGGGTTACTCTATTATCCAACTCCCATTGTTGAACCGCTGCCTTATATTGGTCATTTCCAAGACCACAGAAAGCCTCAGGTCCAGCAGGTGTTAACCTTGATGCACTTTCTGCAAGTTCATCGGCTTCTTCATTTCCTTCAACACCACAGTGTCCTGGCACCCACAGTAGAGTCAGTTTATTGCCTCTGGCCAGTTGCTTTATGGTATTACGGCACTCCCATGTCAGTAGAGATCCCTGGCTTTGTGATTCCAGGGACCTCAGCGTGGCCTGGCTGTCCGTGGTGATGTAGATATGCGCCCCTTTGAGGTTCATTTTTAGGCACTCCTGAGCGCATACGTAAACAGCCATTATTTCGGTCTGTAGAATAGAGGGTTCACTTCCCAGGGATTTAGAGATCCTCAGTTTAGGTCCATATACCCCAATGCCAGTGCCTCTCTCTGTTTTTGATCCATCGGTAAACCATATGGAAGACTTTTTGTCCAAACGATTAACAAAATTATTGCACTAGGACGGTCAGCTATGACCGTTTCAAAGGGCGTTTCGAAATCGAAGATAGTTAGTATAACATCCGATGGTTTTGCCAGGAGTTTTGAATCCAGTTGATTCAGTATCCTCATATGTCCAACCCAGTTTCCAGGTAGGAGCTTCCCTTTAAGGGATATTCTCATTGCTTCCAGCAGGCTGTATTTCCTCACATGTACATGTAAGGGAGGCAGATCAAGTATGACCTCAAGCGCTGCTGTGGGAGCTGTACGCATAGCTCCCGTAACACCAATGCAGGCCAGCCTTTGCAGTTTTTGCAGCCGGTTGCGTGTGGTGACCTCTTCGGTTTTTGTCCACCATGCTAAAGACGCATAGGTGACATTTGGGCGTACTACCGCAGTGTATAACCACAGTACCATTTTCGGTTTCATGCCACAGGTCTTTCCAAAGAGTCTTTTGCAGGCCCACATCTATATGTTTCCTCCAGTCGAGTTTACTGTCCAGGATAACACCTAGATATTTGTATTCACTAGAGAAGTTTAGACTCTGGCCATTTAGTACCGGAGCTCTCAGGCGGAGGTTCCTTCTTCTAGTGAAAGGAATTAATGTTGTCTTCGAGGGATTGACAGTGAGCCCCTCTTCCTCGCACCACTTTTCGATAATACTGAGGGAAAGTTGCATTCGGCTACTTATAGAGCCCTCATGCTTGCCTCTTACAGTTACCACTATGTCGTCGGCGTATGCCTGGGCGTTAAAATCATCTGCCGTAAGCCTCTCCAGAAGACCATCCATGACCAGGCTCCACAGCAAGGGTGATAGTATCCCTCCTTGAGGGCATCCCCTGCAAGTCAGCACTGTCACCCCAGATATGCTGTGACGGTTCGCCCTTTCAACATAGCTGATATCCACTTCACAGTGGAGGGTTCTATCCCTTTTCGTTCAGCTGCATTACATATGGAAACATGTAGGGTATTATCAAAGGCCCCCTCAATATCTCCAAACATTGCAAGTAAAATCTCCTTTGCATCGAGGGTGTCTTCCACCTCTCTAAGAAGATGATGAAGGACGTCTACAGTCGATCTACCCGCCCTGTAGGCAAACTGCTTGTTGTGGAGCTTAACACTTCCCCTTGTGTTATTGTCTATTATTTTCTCCATGGTCTTCAGGAGAAAGGAGGTAAGGCATATGGGTCGATAGGATTTAGGCTCTGTGGAGCCTTCCCGTCCCACTTTGGGTATGAATACTACCCTTGCTTCCCTCCATGATTTCGGAATATAGCCCCTTGCTTAGCTGGCCTTGAAGAGCTCAGCCATCGGGGTTATAATGAATTCAACACCTTTCTGTAGCATGGCCGGAAAGATGCCGTCCATGCCAGCTGATTTGAAGGGCTGAAAACTCTTTATCGCCCACTCAATTCTTTCTGGTGTGAATAGTCTACCAGCTTTCTGAAAATCCCAACTGGTGGGGTTGTATACCTCTCCAGTGGGGACATTATCTCTGGTAATAATCTGCTTAGAACCAGGGAAGTGAGTCTCTTATAGAACTCTCAGGCTCTCTTCAGGATCATTCGAAAAATCCCCACATGGCTTCTTTATTTGGCCAATTGGGTTGAAGTGATCTTTAGATAGTGCCTTTTGAAGTCTAGCTGCAGGGGCTGTTTTATCTATTCCCTCACAGAAACTTCTCCAGGACTGCCTTCTGGCTTTTCTAACCTCTTTGTTGTAATTTGTCAGGGCCAGTCGATAGGCATCCCAGCTGCCTTCTCGCTTAGCCCTGTTGAAGGCTTTCCTAGCTGCTTTCTTGAGGTTCTCAATTTGTTTATTTCACCAGGGAACGTCTCTGGAGATCGTTTTCTTCCTGAGTGGACAGCTGTTCTCAAAAGCTCTCTTCAAACATGATGTGAAGTGAGCAGAGGCGTTATCCAAGTCCTCATTTGAGCTGATGTTGTATCTCAGGCCTTCCAGTTCCGACCTTAAATGGGCTGCGTAGAGTTCCCAGTCTGTCTTTCTGGGTATCCTGCATTCAACATCAGCTGAAGCTATTGCTTCAACATCGAATTCAATTGCCATATGGTCTGACATGGATGGTTCTTTTGAAACCCTCTAGTTCTTGACCATTTCCGCAATAAATGGTGTCACCAGCGTAAGGTCAATTACTTCCCTTCTAATCGCGTTCATAAAGGTTGGACTGTTACCTACATTTGCTATTCCTACATTGTGAGAAAACAGAAAATCAAGTAAATCCTCACCTCTGTGATTAGTGTCCGTGCTTGCCCATACTGTGTGGTGTGCATTCGCATCGCAGCCCAGAAAGAGTTGTTTCTGCTCCTTGCGGCACCATTCCACGAGGCGTTGGACTTACTCTGGTGATGGGCTGATGGCGTCACCCGGAAAATAGCCTGAGGCAAAGACCACCTGCCTCCTACTCTTTCCCGTCTGCACCACAATCAGAGCCGCAGCAAGGTCCCTGGTGAGGAACTCTGTAAGTGGAAGGCAAGTTAGTCCCTTTCTGAGTATAAGCATAGCTCTTGGACTTACTGACCTATTGCAGTATATCATTTGATATAGGTTGTTTGGAAGGCCCCTGATTTGACCTCCATTTATCCAGGGCTCCTGTATCAGCCCGATGTCGATGCGCCTTCTAGACGTTCTCCAGCATAAGGCACTAGATGCTGCCTTTGAGTGCTGGAGATTCATCTGAAGGCACGTCAGCCGTTCGTGCCCTATGGGGTGGTTCGTCCACTAGGCGGTTTGGAGGGAGCCGCAGGTTTTACACTGCTGGACTTCCCTTTACCACGCCTTTGCGGAGCAGCCCCTCCCCCAGAGCTAGTGGATGGCTTGGGTGTCCCTCCGTCTCCGGCTTTCGTAGAGCCTGATAGGTTTTCCACCCTGTGCCTTTCCTCTGCCTTGGGCTTTCCTGGCTTGGAGCCCGAGGTCGAGGCCTTTTGAGCCTCATCCCTCACCTCCGTTGCCTTATGGCCCTTAAGGCGGAGATTGGCCTGGCCGAACCTATAGTCGATCCGCCAGTTTAACGCTCTGAGTCTTTCGACCGATTTGATGTCAGCCGAGATGACGACTTCTAGCGTGGGTCCTGATGATCCCCTTCGTAGAACCCTCCAGTTGGAGGTCCTCAATCCCTCATTTTGGATCTCCATGAGAGCCAGGATCTTCTCGTTGGAGAGGTCCTGGCTGTTTGGAAGGTAGCCAATTAGGATCTCCGGGTGAGGCAGTTCAGCCTCTTCCACAATCCTTAGATCGGCTCCCTCCCAGGGCTTCAGCTTCGGCTGGATGCTCCTCAGCCACTCAGCAGTGTCTTTGTCGGAGCATGTCACCCCAAGCCAGCCCGGACGGAGATGTAGTTGCTGGAACTTGGGCCTCTCCACGGCCTCTCTTCCCAGTTCGAGTATCATCTCCAGAACTGCTGCTTCGATGGCCTTCAGTTGGTCCATTCCCAGCAACACCTCTGGATAGTTTTTGTCCATGATACCCACCTTGACGCCAGCGGTAACCTGGCTGTAGGTGGATCCATGTGCGGTAGGAGTCTTGGAGACTCCTGAGGACCTTGAGGCTTTTGGAGCCTCCTGTTTGACACGCTTAGTCTCTTTACCTTTAGGTGTGCTGTCCTCCGATCTATGTCTTTTGGTCGCTTGGCTTGTTCCCGGACCAATTGGTTTCGCAGCTTCTCTCCTGGCTTCCTCTGGCGCCATCCCCTGCTTGATGAGAAACTTCATTCTCTTCCTGGCTGCCCCAGAGAGTCTGTTCCTCTTTACCGCCAGGTTTTCGAGGTCTTTGACGACCTGCTCGTCGCTACTTTTCAGCAGCATTTCCTCGGCTGTGGGGCCAGGACTTGCGCCCTGTTCCGCAGACCGGTTGAGGCTTTGTTCTTCCTCTCTTTTCGGCACATTAGGGCTGGTGCCAGGCCCATCTTCTGGACAGAACAACAGTCACCAGGAGCAGAGCCCCGCATGCCCCTGGAAGGCTTGTTGAAACCGGAGGTCGCCTGGTATCCGGAGTTCGCATATTAGTGACTAGATCTTCCCACTAGCCATGCAGACATCGGCATATGCTGTTTCACCTTGTCTTGGGGAAAGTGTTTATTGTGTTTTTCTTACACTTGGTTCAGGCGGTCAAGCCAAAACCCCCGCGCGCTTCCTCTGCCCGCGAGACGTGACCACCGACAGCAGAGTTCGCACAGCGGTGTGTCAGATACGAGGGCGTCAGACCCTTACGTGTCTGGCATCGTTTACCCACGTGCAATACCTTAAGCCACGATACTACAGCCAGGTAGTGGGAGTCGGTCTTAGTTTTCACCACTCAGCTTGGACCTTATCGACATGGGAGACCCTGCCAGAACCATGTTCCGTCGACTTCGCTCCAAGAATCATCACGGCTACTTAAGCCCTCACACCGTCGCCAAGGTGCCGACCGTTCATGAGTGAGTATGAAGTTACCTAAACACGATGAAGACATTGAAGACTTCAAGAAAGGATAAACAGACTATGAAAGGATAAAGCATGATTTAATGAAGGAAAGTTGGTAACCAGTTTATATTGGTGAAGATTCAGAGGTTAAGACTAATTATTTCATTGATAAACTTGTGGAATGTTCGCAGAATAATACCAGACTAATAAAATTAAAATCTAGCAAAAGAAAAAGGAAATAGTGGATAACTGAGGGCTAGTGAAATCGGTACCTGAGAAGAATCATTTGTTGCAAAAATCAAAACTAAATTCTCGAAACCTTGAACTTAAAAATAAATTTAAGAGATATAGGAATATACTTAATGATTTACTGAAATTTGCAAAGAACGAATATTATATACGAAAAATGGAAAAGTATTCAGGTAACGCTAAGGGGCTGGGTAAATGTATGAGAGAAATAAATGATGATCAACTAGGAAACTCCGGAATCAGCTATGTGAACAATGGTGAGGGAGCTATATTGTATGATAGTCAGGAAATTTCCGAAGAAATGAACATTTATTTTTCGAGTATAGGCGCTAAACATACAAATAAAATCAAAATACCTAACCGGAATATGGTGGGGGATAAGAGTGTAGCAAGCTCATTGGTACTTCTTGAGACTTGTGAAGGCGAAGTGTTGAACGTGATTGTGGGACTGAAGAATGGTAAATCACCTGGATTGATGGAGTGAAGGCGGAATACCTGAAGGAGATTGCAGCATTTATTCTCAAACCATTAGTGCACATATATAACGAATGTATTGTGAGGGGAGAAATTCCCTCAGCTCTCAGGGTGGCATTGGTAACCCCTAATCATAAAAGTGACGATAGAGCACTTTCAACAAATTATAGACCAATATCTGTCATATCTACAGTGGCGAAAATATTTGAAGATATTTTGAAGAGTAGGATTGTTGGATTTCTGGAGAAGTTCAATATATTGTCCAACAATACAACAAACAGTATGGATTTCGGGGCGGAAAGTCAACAGTAGATGCTCTCACTCATCTTCTTGGTGAGGTATAGGTGCAGGGCATTAAAGTGCGGTATCCCTACTATGTGTATATTTGTGGACTTTTGACACCGTTTCTCATGATGGCCTGTTGGACTGCTTGGAGAAAATTGGTTTTAGAGATAATGCCCTGAAGTTATTGAAAAATTATCTGTCAGATCGGCGGCAGTTGATTGCTGTAAATGGGGTTAAGAGTAGTACTAGAGTATTGAGCTATGGTGTCCTACAAGGTACCGTCCTGGGTCCAACCCTTTTCTATATTTATTTGAATGATATGTTTCAGTTGAATACTTGTGGTGAAGTGATTTCGTATGCCGATGACACTGCCATTTTGTACACCGACAACTCATGGTGTGCACTTAAGCAAAAATGCGAAAACGACTTCAAAGGGTTTTTGGATTACTTCGATTATAAGTTACTCACCTTCAATAGTGAAAAAACTGTGTATATGCCGTTCACATCATATGCATCAGGTTTGCCACAGTTTGATACACTTCATATTCAGTATCAACAGAAGGTTGTAGATGTTAAGCAGAAATGAACAATTAAATATCTTGGTATTACGCTTGATCCGCATTTGAGATGGAAATGACATTTTGAGAGTTTGGCCAGAAAACTTAGATCGCTTCAACCTCTCTTCAGAATTTGTAAGGGATTCTGTAGTATGGATCACCTGAAGATTATTTATAATGCACTCGTTGAATCAGTGATCGAGTATGCTATTTTGGTGTGGGGTGGAGTGGACGGTGTTCACTTAAGAAAATTGGAGGTTGTTCAGAAGAGATTTCTAAAAATCATCTTTAATAAACCACTTATGTATTCATCTGATCCACTGTTCCTGGAGGCAGGGATAATGGATCCTAGGCAGACATACTGTGCTGAGCTTCTTTTATCACAGTTCCATAACCACTCTAAATCTGAACTTACGTAACATGGATATGACACCAGAAGGGCTGATGCTCAGTATAGGCTACCTGCTGCACACAAGAGTGTCTTTCAGAAGTCTTTCGTATATCTGGCTCCAAGAATATTCAACAGGCTTCCTCATGAGATTCATTCCACAGTTTCTTTCATGTTATTCAGAAGGAAGGTTCAAAATTGGATTAACTCACAGTCACGATCATTCACAGCAGACTGAGTAGAACTTTGTTCTACTAGAGAAGTTATTATACTTATGATGATGATAATTATCGGAAAGCAGTCTGAAGGCATTATGTTCACCGGTTCACCAGAAAATTGTGTTTTATTGAACCATACACAAGGACTTGTCCTTTCATGGTCTACTCGATTGAATGTTTGTGATAAATTATGTTATATTACTGATGCCTGTTCTCACCATGTTTTCTTTCAATATGTATTAATTATTAACTGTCTTGTACTCTGTTGTAGAATTCAATAAATTCATTATATATATATATATATATATATATATATATATATATATATATATATAAATATATATATATACAGTGGAATCTCTATAACTGGAATGTCAAGGAAAATGCAAAAAAATTCGAGTTAACGAGTTTTCGACTAGACAAGAACTTCGAGATACATATGACTTAACTGCTGAAATTTCGACTTACAGAGGCGCGATTTCTAAGTGTATATTTCGATTTGTAGAGTCGAATTTGAATAATAATCCAACTTACGTTTCTTATATATGTATATATTTTACATATTAAAACAAATTACATATTAATGATGTGAACTGTACACCAAAAAAATCCGTTATCTTCTTTTGATGTAAACAATTTGCAGATTTTTTATCAATTATTTTTTCAAGCTCAAACAATGAACCGAATACATGATCCTCGATATCATCACATCTTTCAACATAAGTTCGTAGAGTGTTGATTGCAGCTCTGGCTTTCTATTTGTTATTGTTGGTTCAAAACTTGCTGGATCAGTATGATCAACGTCATTTTCATTAACATCATCATCATCTATATTCTGATTAACTGTGTCGATGATTTCAGCATCAGTTAGTGTTCCAGTAGTAGCTAGCCCTTCATCACATGTCACATAATCTTCAAATTGAACTTCTATATTCTGAAGTTTAGTCATTATATTTTACTAACTACGACTTACGGAGTCTCCTTTTTGAAATTCGAGTTATAGAGTATAAATATGTATCATCAATACTTCGTAGGGAAATAAAATTTTGTTCGAGTTATAAAGTCTAAATAATTCGAGATACCGCGTATTTAGGTGTTCAGCGGAAGGGAATGGCAATTTGTTCGACTTACCGAGGATTCCACTGTATATATATATATATATATATATATATATAATATATATATATATATATATATATATATTATAGATATATATATATATACATAAATATATATATATATATATATATATATATATATATATATATATATATATATATATATATATATTATATATATATATATATATATATATATATATATATATATATATATATATTATATATATATATATATATATATATATATAGGATTTTTTTTATATCTATTGAATTATGCATAAGGTGCCAAGCGTGACAAATGATTTCATTCGACACTTATTTGTTGATATAAATAATGATAAATGTTAGAGCCAGGAAGCATACCAGTTATCGAAATGTAATATTTCGACCAATTTGAAAGAAAATAGCGATTGTATCTCGTTTTCAGTATTCGTACATTTATGACTGACGCTTCTAACTAAAAATCGTTAACAAATTTTTCAATACCTGCTACACTTTATAAATCCATTAGGAATGTGAATAAAATTAAAAAAGGGACTTGAATTGTTCGAGGAGGCTTGCGAAAGATAAAAGATTCGACTCTGTCTTATTTGAAATAGATGCGACCTGCAGTGAACAGCGGAATTGGAAATTGTATGGAAACAATAAATTGAGTGTTTGTGCAAACGACACTCGTTGTCTTCCTGAAATGCATTCAGCATTTCCTTCCAAGTTGGTCTGCGATTAAAGAGAGAACACATAAAAACGGGTTCTAGTGATCTTTTGTCTGAGTCGAAAATTACGTTCATGGAATTATTCCATACTCGGTGAAATGGAGTTATATTCTCAAGAGGAGCAGCTTGTGGTATCATAAGTTTGCAGTTTTTTGTGCAGGGAATTAATTGCACTTTGTTTATAGAGTTAACTGGCGAAACTTTACGCTTTAGCGCTGCAATATCCAAACACCTGCTTAATGAAAACATTCGTATGATAGTGTTTAAATTCTCCAGCAAAATAGTATTGGGGATCCACTGGTGATATAATAGTCATTCAAAGTTTTATGAGAGTTATGTTAAATTTTGTAATATAATTACTTTTCCCACTTGGTTAACAATGAAAGCCTCCAGAATAATAAATAAATTATAAAAAGTGTGGCGAATAAAATATATTTACGATTTATTCACAAAAAATATTTTTATATAAGTTATAAAATGCATGAATATTAGTATTTTTATTGATCCTTTCAATCAATAAATGCTAAATTCATAACAAATAAATCAGGCAACTAATCGTTGGATAACTTTCACTCATATCTTCTTAGACCTTACGATCAATTTATCCCCAAACATATTTCAATATCCTCGTCGGAACGTTGCAAACTAATTTGGTCAAAACAAATTTTTAATGAAATTTTAAATCGACAAAAGTCAAATCTTTAGCTTGATTTCACTAGAATAGCTATATTTCCTCGACATATTTCTTTCGTGCTATTAACCATCTACCAAGAGTTTTCTAACTGAAAATGCAACAATCTATCTTTTCATATCAATGCTTCAACAAGTGAGAATATCCTATGAATTTTTTTGTCATTACTTTATGTAGCTGTCCGACGTAATCTCTAGAAATTCTCAACTGTCCATGCTCTTTCCTTAATTAAATGAATGCAATATCTATGGATGATATAAATTTATGAGATTGTCTTTTTTCCGAAAATAATAGACTATAAAAAGAAACTAGCAAAACTTTAATGAATTTCTCCAACCGTCGCCATTTGTACGTACATATTTCTTGTTTTCATATATACGGGGTGTTCCAGAATAACGACAGAAAATTTCGAGGGGTTATTCTTTGAGACATTTTAAAAAAAAGTTCCTATGAATCTGCACCTGCAGATTCTGCAAGGAACGTCCAGAAACACCCCACCATATACTGATGGAGTGCTATGCTGTGCACCATGAAAGACTGAACACACTGGGATCATACCAGCTGACTGTAGAGGAAATACCACGAATAGACCCCCTAAAAATCCTCAAATTCCTGAAGGTATTGAGGCTTGAGGGGCTGCTGTAAAACGAGAACACATCGAGAAGCAGAAGAAGATGGGGCACAATAGATCTAATAAGGTCGCAGCGCATCGGTCACCATCCACACCTACCAATACCAATACCATTGAATGTAGGTCCGCAAATGCTCCCTGATCGAAATACAGGGTGTTGAAGTTTGAAAAAAAAATTTAATTTTTTTTAGTATCTTCTAAACTACGAATGCTATCAAGATGAACTTTAGATCATTATTGTAACTTTTTAAGCTCTATAAATTACTGTTGGATTTTCTTTCCAAAACTGCTAAGAACAAAAAATAGAGGGGTACGGTGGGTTTAATTCAACCTTATTTTTGAGGGAGGTCATAACTGGTAAATAAAAATGAGATAAACAATAAATTTGGAATTTTTTGAAACAATTTTGTCTCTTGCTCCAATTCGATATTTCCAAGTGTTTTCAAGATAATTAAGCATAATTCCTTCAAAACATTTTCCTGGAAGAAATATTCAAGGATTAGAAATGTGGGTGCCATGTCGCAATGCCGAACTTATGTCAAAATTAGATTTTTATTTATTCTCCGTTCCTTGGAAGTTTTGGAAGAAATTGCAACAGTAGTTTATAGAGCTTAAGAAGTTGAAACAATGTCCTAAAGTTATCTTGATGGCATTCGTAAATTAGAAGATATTAAAAAAATTACATTTTTTTTTCAAACTTCAACACCCTGTATTTCGCTCAAGAAGCATTTGCGAACCTACATTTATAGGAACTTTTTTTCTTAAAATGTCTTAAAGAATAACCCCTCGAAATTTTCTGACGTTATTCTGGGACACCCTATATATATATATATATATATATATATATATATATATATATATATATATATATATATATATATATATTGAGCAATGTATGATATATTGTGACAAGCAGACGTGCTTTCTTTGTCTCCGTTTCATTTAGTTTGTTCGTATATTTGAGAGTTGAATCTGTACCTAAAAATTATATCATCGGATTGTCAAACATTTTTTCAACTGAAAATGAAGTTCATACTTGAAAAATAATGGATTTTCTTTTCGTGTTTTGAACATTAAGTGAATTTTTACGAATCTAGTAGACTAGTGTGGCAGATACAGCAAGAAATAAGTGTTATTGAAATTCATAAACATCTGTGCTTTAATCAGGTAAATATCGCAGATTGTTTTGGGAGGCGAATGACTGTGTCATTTTATTCAATTCATGAGGCGAAATACTTAACAACAAGTAGGTAACAACAAATATAAAATTTTCGTCTGAAAAAATTGAGATCGCAAATGGAAGAAATCGATGGGAAGATGGAGAAACGTGAAGAGGACTGTATAAAATGCAAAGGAAAGAGTGAGGAAAAGGAAGCCTACTACTCTTGTGATTCTTGTCTAGGAAATATACATACAGAATGTGCAAAGTTATCAACTTCCGAAGAAAGATGTATGCCCCTTAAAAGGCGTTTGTTATTATACATTTGCAATGACTGTAGAGCATTAATAGCTAGATTGCCGTACATTATTGAATCACTTGAAGAAATTAAGGGCGATATTGTCCAAATTAAAAATAGACAAGCAAATGAGAATACTCCCTGGGAAGGCCTGAAGTGTAGATCTTATGCTGATATTTTAGTACCTAAACCACCCCCAAATACTGAACAAACCATTGTTATAAAAACAAAAAACAGGAAGGACGCTAAAAATACTAGAAAAATTATAGAAGAAAAGCTTCATCCATCAGAACTCAATATAGGAATAAAGAAGGTAAGAAGTTCGAAAAATGGTGACATTATAATTAAGTGTCCGACCAAAGATGAGGGAGAAAAATTCAAAGCTGCTGCAATTAGCAAGCTATCGGATAGATGCTCAGTGGAAACTATTACAAAAAAGCCAACAAGATTAAAACTTGCCAGAGTGGATGAAGAACAAAACCAAGACCCTAAAGAAATTGAAAGAAACCTGAAACAACAAAACAAATTTATATCTACAGAGGATAAGTTAACACTCACTTACGTAAAGCACATGAAAAAGAAGGATAATCTGACAATTTATATTGAGTGCTCCTCTGGACTATTCCACAAAGCAATAGACCAAAAGAAGCTGTACCTCAGTTGGCAGCGATATCCAGTACATGAAGATCTGAGTATACGAAGGTGTTTCACTTGTCAGGGATTTTTCCACAAGAATACCAGTTGTAAAGATTCTACGGTTTGTGTACTATGCAGTGAGGAGCATGATGTGAGGGAATGTAAAACAAATACAAGGAAGTGTAAAAACTGTCAGATTGCAAACGGGAATTTCTCCACCAAATACGATATCAATCATGCGGCAAATGACATTAGCTGTCCAACATATCAATACCACATCAGTTGTTTAAGAAATAAAATTGATTATGGCTCGTAATGGTCCAATTAGACCAAGAAATAATTTTGAATGACCTTGAAAACACTGTGGATGGATATGTTGGACGGTTGATCGAGTTGGAAGTGCTATAAAATAGTATTGATGAAAAAAATAAAGTTCTTAATATTATTCAATTAAATATTACAAGTGCAAATGAAAATTTCGATAAGTTACTACTGCTTATTGAGCAGAGTAAACTTGCATACTGTGATGTTTTTGTATTAACTGAATGTTTTCAAATGTCAACACCCGATCTCTTTAGCATTGAGGGGTATAATACTTATTACAATAATGAAGATTATAACAAAAATGATGGAATTCTCATACTAATTAGATCTAATTTAAATCCGGATTTTACGTGTCAGAAATTAGAAACGTCAAAAATGACGATAAGTAGAATTACCTTTGAACATAATGAGCAGACATACGGAATTTCAGCACTCTACAAATCTCCCCAAGTAAATAACAATTTTCTATTCAAAGACTTTTATGACTATTTTCTGATTAATACAAAAAATGATATTGAAATTTTCACAGGAGACATTAATATAAACCACAAGGTATGATACAAATTCTTGCCTTGGTCACTTTTTTATAAGAAGCAAAATACAATACCTAGACATTGAATCATTTGTCTTGAATACCTATATAACAGATCACTATCCAACAATGATAAATATAAAAAATAGCTTAGCCGATAATAAAATCACTAGTAATCAAACGAGGGAAATAACAAGGGAAACAATTAACCATAATCAACTTAAACAAAACCTAACATCCTGCAGTTGGACGGAGATATTACAGTCTGAGGATCCAGATATAGCTTCTAATATATTCG
>JARQZK010002966.1:372500-375000 GCA_030704885.1 Cynegetis impunctata | reverse complement strand
ACGGAACAACGAATTTATTCGGAGCCACCTCTCGGAAGGCAATGGCAAACCATCGAGCAGTATTCTGCCAAGTAAAGCCTCTCTGTAAAGACGTTCGGAACCGTCGTAAAACTGTAGATCCCTTCTATTCGTGTATCGCTGTATCACGCATAGCACGAGTAGTTGTAGAGAGGTCGAAACGCCCTTAACCGGGTAGGGCACCACAAGAAGAAGATATGATATATATATATATATATATATATATATATATATATATATATATATATATATATATATATATATATATATATATATATACCATACAAAAGTATATCAAAATGAAAATTTAACTAACTCTATGAACTAGAAATAAAACTAGAAAAAAATTAATACAACATAATTCACAAAAGTTAGGTACCTAATTTAATTGATGGAGTTGAATATTGAACATATCAGCATTAGAATTAGAATTAAATGTCGCTAGCATTGTACGTAGTGGCGAACGTAACATTAGGTCTACGGAATGGAGCAGCGAATAACTCACGGGGTTTCAGTCTTCTTTCCGGTACTCTAAAATCTGTTGACTCGAGAATTTCCGAAACTTAAGATACACAACTTGTACAGTAGACACATATCGTTCAATCGTCTACGATTTTTTAAGGTCAATATTCTGAAGTTGTGATGAATTTCGGTGTAATTATGGTCAACAATTTGAAATTTACTTCTGAAAGATAAAAACCTTGAGAACTTATGCTATGCACTCTCTAGTCTGTTCACATAACATCTATATTGTGGATTCCATGTGCATGTTGCAAAATTAAGCCTACTGAATACAAATGAGTAATAAAGACTCAATAATGTTTCTTTTTTTTTAACAACTTTCCATGTCTGAGAGTAAACCCGAGCATTTTATTGGATGACTCAATAACACTGTTTATATGCACGTCAAATGTTAGCTTCGAGTCTAGAAATTCTCCTAGATCTCTTATGGTATCTACTTGTTTTATAATCTCTTGATTAAAAATGTAATTGAATTCAACGGTGTTAACATTCTTAGTGAAAGATATTGTAAAACACTTTTCAAAATTTAGGAATAGAAAATTTTGATGGCAGTATCTATAAAGTCTTTCTAAATCCTCTTGAAGTTTCAAGCAGTCTTCGAAACTCCTTATCCTCAAAAATACTTTGAGATCATCAGCGTATACCAAGAACTTAGCGTAACGGAAGCAGCAAGAAATATTGTTCAAATAAATTATAAAGGGAAGGGGCCCCGGATGAGATCCCTGAGGAACGCCTGATTCATTCGTAAAAATACTCGAATTTTGTCCATTCACGCACACAATCTATTCAAAATATAGGACTGTATCCACCTCAACAAGCTTCTGCATAAGACAACTTCCGCAAGTCGTCGTAGTAGAACACCATGATTTATTTTGTCAAAGGCCTTTCTAAAATCTGTATAAACAGCGTCTACCTGAGAACTTTCTAAGCCATCATGAAGATTTTCCAGGAAATTCAGTAAATTTGTTTCCAGGTTACGACCTTTGATGAACCCAAGTTGATTTTCAATTATGATGTGTTTTACATGATTAGAAACGAAATCATATACCAATGACTCAAATATTTTAGGTATTGTTGAGAATATGGATATTGGACGATAATTCTGGATAATATTTTTACTGCCAACTTTGTGAATAGGAACTACCTTCCAGTGTTTCCATCTATGGGGGAATACTTCCGAGTGTAGAGACAAATTGAAAATTAATGTAAGTGGCTTTGCTATGTATTTGCTACAGTTTTTCAAAAATAACGGTGGAATGTTATCTGAACCGGGACCTTTGTTAGGGTTCAGAGCATTCAAAGTCTTTTCCACTACTGTCTCAGTCAAAGTGATTTCAGACAAATACACACTATTATGAATATTCTCTACTTCATTCAAATTCTCGTGGATATTCGTAGATGATTCAAAAACACTGCTGAAAAACAGAGCAAACAGATTTGCTATATCTTCAGATGAGGACGCCTCAGCATTAACGCTTTTCATCTGGGAGGGAAATTTGCCATGTTTTTTTACGTGATATGAATTTGAAAAACTCTGTGGAATCATGTGAAAGCTTCTGTTCAACCTGGTCTAAATAATTATGGAAATCCCTTGCCATTAAGTTCTTAAAAAGTGGTAATCGGATTTGTTTTTATAAATTTTAAATTTTTTGTGTACTTTGAGTTTACTCTTAATAGTTTTAATGAGTTCTCTCGAATAAAATGACGGAAACTTTTTTTTGTTTCTAGTACTAGGTACATACTTCTGTATAAGGCTGTTCAAGATATCATAAAAGACCTTCAACCCAGGTTCTACATCCGAACTTGAAAAGAGAGAATTCCAATCAACCTCTGGTAAAAAGTTATTGATTGCCTGGAAGTAGGCCTTTCTGAAATTCAGCCGATACTCAGTAGTTTCCTTCAAATAATTATAATTTTCCAAATCAAACAAAAATTCGAGAGCTGGGTGGTGGTCATCCTC
>JARQZK010002966.1:367500-370000 GCA_030704885.1 Cynegetis impunctata | reverse complement strand
TATGTATATATATATATATATATATATATATATATATATATATATATATATATATATATATATATAAATATATATATATATATATATATATATATATATATATAATTTTGGCAAAATTAAGTAAAATTGAGAAAAACGTTTTCTTCTCTCAGGCAGCAACCTCAATCAATCACAAGTATGTCTACTCTGTGTTGTGTATATGTTATAGGCAATCCGTATAATCCGGCATTGCATAGAATGCCTAGGCATTATATACATTGCCAAAAACGTTCAGGCAATGTGTATAATACGATTCATTTCATACATTGCCTAGGTATTGTATAAAATACCAGAAGCGCATCAAGCAATGTGTATAACGAACGACCACGGGCAGGAGACGCATGCGCGGGGTGCGGGACTACCCCGTAAACAAGTTGCAGCTCGTTCGGTGTGTTAGTACGGAACACTCCTTTGTTCTATGCAGACGTATTTTATTAGTTTACGCATTGGTTCTAAACTAAATTATTAAGTGCGATCTTTGATTGTGTTCGTGTGTGTGATTATTTAATGGAAAATGGCTACAGATCAGCGGTACTTACAAATGAAAGAAAGGTTTTACTCAGGACTGCGTACTAAAAGAGAATCGGCTTCTACAAAAAATCGAGTGTTCATTGATGATTTACGTTACACACAATTGTTGGAGGAAATAAGTATAGCAAAAACGTTAGACAAGAAAACTCCGCGTGATTATTGGTTGCTGAAACATTACGACGTGATCACTGTTGGACAAACCCGTAAGTTGATCTTTCCTGTAAATGCTCCGAACGCTGTTATCAAATACTATGTCTCTGATGATGAATTATTTCAAGTGATTCACGATGCACATAAGGATATTGGTCATGGAGGACGAGACCGGATGTTAAAAGAACTTAGCCAGCGTTACAAAAATATAACCCGACATGATATTGAGCTATACTTGCAGCTTTGTGAACCGTGCCAGCAAAAACAAAAAGGAATAAAAAAGGGAATTGTCGTGAAGCCCATACTGTCATCT
Source organism: Cynegetis impunctata (assembly GCA_030704885.1). Lineage (NCBI taxonomy): Eukaryota > Metazoa > Arthropoda > Insecta > Coleoptera > Coccinellidae > Cynegetis > Cynegetis impunctata. The sequence continues at coordinate 368,967 of JARQZK010002966.1, read as the reverse complement.
GAGTTTAATTCCCGGTGTCAAGTTGATTTAATTGACTTTCAGTCACACCCTGATCGAGAATATAAGTTTATAATGGTTTACCAAGATCACCTGACCAAATTTGTCATCCTCAGAGCACTCAAAGCAAAACCTGCAGAAGTAGCATACAATTTACTAGACATTTTCACATTGATTGGTGCACCAGCAATACTGCACTCCGACAATGGAAGAGAGTTTTCAAACCAAATAGTTAGTAAGCTAAAAACATACTGGCCAACTTTAAAAATAGTCCATGGTAAGCCTAGACACTCCCAGAGCCAGGGTAGTGTAGAAAGAGCAAACCAGGATGTTGAAAATATGTTAACAACTTGGCTTCAAGATAATAATACTGATCGCTGGAGTAACGGCCTACGATTTGTTCAGCTTATGAAGAATAGGGCTTTTCACCAAGGTATAAAAAGAACACCATACGAAGCTCTATTCGGTTCAAAAATCAAGGTTGGCATTTCTCTGCCGTTTAATGATGCTAATGTAAAGACCGAAGAGCAACTTGAAAAAGTAATTCATTTAGCACAGAGTAACCCTGTTGAGTCTTAAAATGAAAGAAATGAACAGATTGAAAATCATCCTTTGGAAAAACATGTCGTTATACAGGAAAATCCCGAAATCCACACAGAAACTTTAAGTGCCGAGAACAAACATGCGAATCTTGAAAACTTTGATGCTGAACCTGACAATGTTCCAAATCAACCTTCCCCCCAATTACCTTCGTCCGTACTCAAATGCTGTGTTTGCTCTGGAGAGACCACGGCTGCTGATTCGTGTAGAACATGCAAAAGTCCTATACATACTATTTGTGCTGCCCCAGAAACAAACGTACCAGAAGGCTATGGGTCTAAAGTGATTTGCCCTTTATGCATGAAAACAACATTAACTTTAGAAAACCGCAACAGTTCAAAAGATAATTTAGAGGAACAAGCCAAGAAAATGCTCAAAACTTCAGGAAAAAAATTTCCTCCTGTGATACCCGGTACCACGGTTAGGATTCCTGTTCCAGAAGTCGACAGAGGTCGTGGTGACGCCCGTAATATACTTGCAGTTGTCTTGAAAAAGACAGAAGATGAACTTTATCAACTTGGCACAAAGCAAGGTATCATAAAAACACTGTTTTGTAGACAACAATTTACTGTTTGTCAACAGAAATTAATAAGCGTGGAAGATGTCGCTAATCAGGATACAACAGTGCGCTCCGTTGCTACTTTGCAATCGACTGGAACAGGTCAGGGATTTTTCAAATGTACTTGCAAAGTAAACTGTGAAACCAAAAAGTCTTCATGCTTTGAGAATAAATTGCTGTGTACTTCAAAGTGCCACAATAGTTCATCTTGTAAGAATAAGTAACTGCTTTTAATATACTTGGCTACTTACAAAAAGATGTTTTACTATTGGAATTAAAAACTTTGTATCTTAAAAAAAATATGTCTTAAA
>JARQZK010002966.1:320000-357500 GCA_030704885.1 Cynegetis impunctata | reverse complement strand
GAGATGGGAAAAATTACGAGAAACTTAGAAACATTACACCTGGTTTTGGTTTAAAAAATACTGTGTGCTCACCTACTAGGGGTCATTATATATTGGACCATCTTTACATGAATATAAATCCTGATGATATCACGACTGAGGTGGTCCCGGAAGGTATGTCTGATCATGATATTATACTGTCTAGATTTTTAAATAATTGCTTGAATAAAAATTCAAATATGGTAGTGAGAAAAAGAATATTTTCAGACGAAAAAATAAAAGATTTTTATAATTCTCTCTTGTGTGAAGACTGGAATGGGGTAACCAGTGAGAGAAATTTGATAGAGCTTATTCAAGTTTTCAGAATGTTTTTACTTTTCACTTCGAAACTCATTTCCCTAAAAAGAAAATAAAGGTGAAGAGATCAGGCTGCTAGGTTTCCCAGCAGGTCAGGGAATCAGGTTACTCGGCTGCGCGATTCTATTGCAACTTGAGCAGAGCCTTCCCGGAGCTTGAACCTCTCTACCAGGAAAAGCCGTTCCAGGCACCACAGTTTGATAGGTATTACACGAAGGCCTATTACCAGGTGTTATTACAATGGCGGATCATCCATCAAAGGCTGCGTGGAGAATTACAAAGGAAATAATAACCGTACAAATTCAACACAAAACATCAGTCTTAAAATTAAATCAGCATACTGTTGCTGATCCTTCCGTTGTGCAAATATTCTTCAGGGGCATTCCTGGAGCACCACGTGACTTGAATTCGAATATGCCTATGTCAAACAAAGCCACAATATAAACAAAACGACAGCCGAGTCCTTGTTTCTTTTCGCCTGTTGTACCACAGGAAGTAAATGACATTCTAAAACAAAAATTAAATCCAAGAGGTCATCTGGGACTGATGAGATGCCTAGTTTATCTGCTCAAAGAGTGGCGGATGCAATATCTTCGCCACTAAGTTACCTCTTAAATTTGGTGCTTATTGAGAGTGGATCATTTCCTGAAGCTCTCAATTTGAGCAAAGTTTGGCGGTGTTCAAGAAAAATGATAGGCAGCTGAGGAGAATTACCGTCCGATAGCACTCACTTCATGCTTCTCTAAAATATTTGAGTACGCCTTCTTGTCTAGGCTGGAAAGTTTTCTATCAAAACAAACAGGATACTAACTAGAAACCCAATATGGTTTCGTGAAGGTTGCTCAACTGCCATGCAATAGGTCGTGTTGTCGAGAGAATAACTGAATCAATGGAAAATGAGTGAGTGCCCGGTGGGTATTTATCTCGATCTTACCAAGGCTTTCGACTGCGTATCACATGATAGGCTCTTGGAGAAGCTTGAGGCTGTTGGTATTAGGGAGAGCCACTTATGTGGGTTTCTGCTTATCTTAAGGGCGAAAGCAGTTTGTCTCAGTACCACATGATAATGGAAGGGAGATTAGTTCTGCAAACTCGGGGAATGAAATGAGATTGAAATTGGGGTGCCACAGGGATCAGTACTTGGCCCGGTGCTTTTCATACTATATATGAATGATTTAACAAATGTGGTTGGTGAGGGCATTTGCGACACTTACTTGCGGATGATACATCCTTTATTGTCTCAGGGACTGGTGAGGAACTTAGAAAAAAGTGTGAAGTCATATGAGTGGCGTTTTGAGCTGGTTCAATGAAAATCGACTATTACTGCAATGTTTCCAAAACTAACATTGTCCAGTATAGAAATGTACAAAAAAAAAAAGTGGATAAATTGAAATGATCATTGATGGAGATCGATTTATCTGGTGTGTCGCATGCCAAGTTCCTGGGAATAACGATGGATGAAAATCTAAACTGGAGGAAGCATTGTGGTGATGTTTGTGGTAGGCTTTCGGGGTGTATCGTATCTTATGAGAAATCTGAGAACGGTTTTAACACTGCACAACTAATAAATTTTTATAACGCTGAGGTTCACTCTAGATTGAGGTACGGCATTTGCTTTTGGGGCGTTTCTCAGGTGCTGCGGACGTATTCATCTGTCAGAAACGCATAGTGAGATCTTTAGAGGGCATGAGCAGTACAGTCTCTTGCCGGGGTCTTTTTGCACGTTATGGATTTGCTCTGTTCGGATTATTTCTGATGGAATTAGGAAGCACATATGTTCATATTAATAGGGCAGTTCTAAAGAACAATGATATACACGAAAAGAACACACGCGCCAGAAATGATATACGCATTTCATTCCAACGGCTCAAAATAAGCAGAAAGTCCGCAAACTGTTTAGGTCCAAGACTCTACAATCACCTGCCCTATGAAATCAGGGAGGCAGGGAGTACGGTTTGCTTCAAACGGAAGTTGAAGCAGTATCTATTGACGAATATGTTTTATTCTCTGGAGGAGTATTTTCCTAATGTTTTCTTAGTTTGAAATTGTGATTTATATATATTTGACGCTTTCCACACATTTGTAATTGTATGTAAAATGGAAATAAATTATTTGATTGATTGATTGATTGAAACAACAATTCAATGTTTGAATCAAAAATTGTTTGTATGTATGTAAGAGCTTATGTATTTCAGCGTTGTTTACACGATAAAGGGCGCAATTTTGGAACAATAACGTTGAAAGTTTGTAAATAGTTAGTTTCGTATGATATCTTGGATGGAATTATTTTTGGTTCGAATTGGTTGGGTTGACCCCCCGGGGGAAAAAATAAATCTTGTTTACACGATAAAGGCGCAATTTTAAAGAAATAGAGTTGAAACTTTGTAAATAAGTAGTTTCGTATGATATCTTGGATGGGATTAGTTTTGGTTCGAATTCGTTGGGGGGTTGACTCCCCTGAGGGAAAAATGAATCTTGTTTACACGATGAACGGCGCAATTTTGTAGCAATAGGGTTGAGATTTTGTATCTAGGTATTTTTGTATGATATATTGGAGGGGATTGGTTTTGGTTTGAATTGGTTGGGGCGTTGACCCCCCGGGGGAAGAAATAAATCTTGTTTACACGATGAAGGGCGTAATTTTTAAGCAATAGGGTTGAAAAATTGTAAATAAGTAGTTTCCTATGATATCTTGGATGGGATAGGTTTTGGTTTGAATTGGTTAGGGGGTTGACCCCCAGGGGGAAAATAAATTTTGTTTACGCCACAGAAGGCAAATCAATAATGGTTGAAAGTTTGTATCTAGGTAATTTTGTATGATATCTTGAATGGGATTGGTTTTGGTTCGAATTGGTTGGGGGTTTGACCCCTCGGGAGGGGAAATAAACCTTCTTTACACGATAAAGGGCGTAATTTTGGAGCAAAATGATTGAAAGTTTGTGAGTAGGTAGTTTCGTATGATATATTGGATAGGATTGGTTTTGGTACGAGTTGCTTGGGGCGGTTGGCCCCCTAGAAGAGGAAATGAATCTTGTTTACACGATAGAGGGGGCCATAGGATTGAAACTTTGTATGTAGGTAGTTTCGTATGACATCTTGGATGGTATTTATTTCGATATAAATTGGTTGGGGGGTCGACCCCGCGGAAGATGAAATGAATATTGTTCACATGATAGAGGGCGCAATTTTTGTTTTTAGGATTTGGTACAAAAATCGTAATTGAATGAATAGGTTTTTTTAAACTGGATACGTTTTGAAAACCAGCTCGCTGTGATAGAGTTTTTTTTTCTTATTCATTCATCGAAATAACGATTTTTCACCAAATTCCAAGAGTTTTAATTCTATTTGAGTGTCACTTAGTAACAGAAGAATCCTTCCAAATTGATGGGGACTTTATTACAGAAGATGCACAGAATGTCATTTATTACATTAATCCTTTCTCAGCCCATGAGTAATGTGTTAACATATTTTTTATACCTGATGAAAAAAAATTTCATGTCAAGGTGTTTATTTGCGGAAACAAGGGAATTAATTTACAACTCTGCCATAACCGACGCGGTTTACATGAATATGGAGTGAATGATAATCAATCATTCAGTTTTGACGTACAAGTTACGAATAATTGGAAACAATAATCACACTTATTTTTTTTTTATTAAAACATCTTTATTTCACCATTTTACAACATATTTTTAACTGACTTAATTATTATTATCACAGATTTGATTATACTATTGAAAATTAAGTACCCTATTCTATATTTATCAGGGGATTTCACAATAGCTAATTATTTACATTCAGAGAAAATATATTTTGTTGGAAAATTTTTTGATTCTATTATTAATGATTTTTTTATATCTATCCACTCTCAATTTTTGCATGAAGTCCATCAAATTTGAATGCTTTTCCATATTGTTATAAATTGTTGCGTGAAGCAACCAACACTATACATTGAGGTCTTCTTTCTTCATAGTTTTGGCGAATAAAACTTTAGGATCATCCTCTATTTCTGTCTGAAATTTGAGTTTTACAACATCTCTATAAAATTTCCAAATATTCCCCGAATGTCCGCAACCAGTCAATCTATGATTCAAATTATCTGTGGTTTTACATTTAGCACACATGTCCGTGTCCGAAATATCATGTCTTTTCAGTTTTGATTTAACTGGGTATATTTCATTTATTAAGGGTCGTGTCGCTAAAGTTTTTCTTAACTGTTTCTCATGACGAAATACTAGCAATATTGTGAAAATTCAACCTTATGCATGAAAATATTGTAACACTAAATGTACTATTTTGTCCACAGTAAATATTATATTGTAATTATAAATACAAATTATGAATTGATGTGGCCGTTACTTGGTTAAAACCCATAACAATATTATCAGAAAAACACATGTTTGACTTTAACGGTTATTATATTTTATCTACTTCTATTGAATAATATAATCATTATTCAACTGCGTTTTAGCAATTAATAGTATATATTACCAAACAGCGTGAGTAATAATAACTCACTGCTATAACTCACTATATAGTAAAGATCGACCGTCACTCATCTGCTTATGTCACTTGAATAATTCTGACGTTTTCAAATTAAGTTAATACTACCTAATTATTGTGAATTTGTATTTGTATCTTAGTTTTTATTGTTATAGTCGTAGATAAAGTATAGTATTCAACTTTCGGGAATGGCCATAACTCACTTGATGAATTACAGCAAACTTCATCTGCGTGAGTTATGACCTACATTACCGCTCGTTGAATAATATACTATGACCCTATGACGCGGCATTTCACTACACTGTGGCTTTTTCGGATAGAATAAAATACTGAAATCTTGGTATCTTAGTTTTACATAAAATTTTTAGTATCTAGGGAAAAAACGTTTACCTACAACAAAAAATCAAAGGACCCCGCACATTTAGTTAGAAAAAATGACGACAGCTAAATTCGCTAATTTTTGGATATATTATAGATACAGGCCAGCTATGAAACATATCAATTTTAAATTCTGTTTTCACGACTGGTTTGGGATATAGAGTGGTCCAAATGTCAATGTCTCGATAAACCATCTTTACAATTTTAGAAAATGCTGTTAACATACAGACTTTCTGTGAAATGCCATAACCTCAGTGGAAAGCTATAGCTTGACGATAGTCCCTCATATAACTCAAAATTGAGTCCGACATATACAGGCTGTTTACTCGATGGGTTTGTGTACACGGTCTCAACTTCGACAATTATGTTTCAAAAGGCTTTATTTCTTACTTAATAATAACAAAGGATACTCCAAATAGTAGACGGAAAGTACAACTGTCTACCATGTACAATTTAGAAAGAAGGATGGTCTAATTTGACATCACCGAATTTTCTTCTTTATATTTTGTACAGGGATTATTTGTGAGGTACTGGCAAAATAAATGAGTTCATTGCCAAATCGAATAGGTAGTTAAAAAACAGGCCACATTTATGTTAAAACTAAAGTTCATATACCGTATGTTCGTTTCCTAATGTCGGAAAATGAGAGTGTATCTAATGATTCTAATGGTACTGATTGGATTTCAACGAGACAAGTAGGAATAGTATATTCAGTTTGTATTGTTCAGAGTGGTTTGGAGTCGCTTCTTCCAGATCCATAGACTCACTTTTCAAGATACAGGTACAGTGAAATACGTTCTTTGACCAAAAGTCTAGTATCCTGAATGAATAATTATTTTCACATTCGAATATCAATTGAAATAGCGTTGTTTACCGAATCTATAAATTTAGTAAAAGGATATTTCACGTGCTGGAGCATACCAGAATAAACAAGGTACCACAACACCGTTGCCACATGACCACATGTTCCTAGTGCTCTTGGACCTGATTTACAGGTACAGGTACAGTAGATTTACAGGTACAGATTTACAGATACAGTTACAGGTACAGATTTACAGGTACAGTAGTAGTCGACACCGACTCTCGGTCCTCATTAATTTGAATCCATAGCTGATACTTTGTTACATTTTTATATCTCGAAAATAGTCTCAACCTAACAAGGTTAATATCGAGATGAGCTTCATCAATTTCTAAGTTAATATCTTGATCACCTCAAGATGAAAAATAAATAATAAATTTTCATCTACGAGGTATGCCTGTAAAAATGAACATACGCTATAAAAACGTCAGTTTCAACATGATATGTACTTTTTATAGATTATTCGAGTAAGTCGAAAGTTACTCTCCAGTACCTCACAAATAAAAAGTTTTCAAGTAATAAAGAAAAAAAATTCTTTGATTTTAACTTTTGGAACCCATTTTTTTTTCTAAACTATACATGTTAGGAAGCTGTGTTTTGTTTCACTGTTTGAGATATCGTTTGTTATCAATGGGGTTAGAAATAGAGTTTTTTGGCATAAAACTGTCGAAGTTGAAGCCGCATACACAAACTCATCGAGTAAACAGCCTGTATATGCCGGGCTAATTTTCAAAGTATTTGGATGGCTTCCTTCAAAGAACTGTTTTTCAGTGAAGTTATCATATTCCAGTAAAAATTTGTATGTTAACATCATTTTCTGAAATTATGAATATGATTTTTTTGGACATATATATTTGGACCACTCTATATCCTAAACCAGTCGTGGGAACAAAATTTAAAATTGATATGTTGTGTAGGTAGCCAGTATCTATAATATATCCAAAAATTAGCGAATTTAGCTGTCTTTATTTTTTCTAACTAAATGTGCGGGGTCCTTAGGGTGGAGGGTAGGTAATCTTTCCAGGAAACTTGGTCAAACCACATCCGATATTAAACATATTTAGGAGTGGAGAATGATTTACGTCAATTTGTTCGTTCAGTAACAGATCAGAATTCTTATACCTGTTAATTTCTTGGGCTTCCCAAAAGATTAATTTCAATCCGCTATTCTCTCTATGTAAAATATGGATATCATCAAATGAATGATTGTCATCTAGCAAATGATTGGAATAATTAGAATCTCTCTTAATGTTTACGAAGCAGCGTTCATGTTCTTTAATTCTTCTTCCGAAATTTCTGTGTGTTCTATCTATATACATTTTGTTGCAATCACAACATGATAATGTTTAGACACCCGATTGTGAGAGTTTATCCGTTTTAGATTTATTGTTTTTTTAAATAGACCTAAAGAATTGTTTGTACGGTAAGCGATGTTGAAATTAAAATGTAAAAGAATTGATGTTAGTTTTTCACTAGGGTTACTGAATTTACTTACAACATCGTTGGGTAGTGAAAAATCTTTTGATTTCTAAATTGAAATTCCTTTTATTTATAATATTGTCAATTAATTTTGGATTATATGCATTATTGCTGGCAATCTGTTTAATGATGTTCAATTCTTTATCGACCCTGCCTGTGACATCGGAATGTTGAGTAGTAGATGGACCATACTAATATAAGCTGCAATTTTATGTTAGAAAGGATGAACTTAAGTATTATGTATTCTAGTGTCTGTATGATACGGTTTATGAAAAATTGAAAAATCATGTTTATTGTTAGATTTGCTTATAGTGATATCTAGAAAATTAATCGAGCTATTTTGTTCTATCGCCGTTGTGAATTTGATATTTGGATATAAATATCGGGTTAATAAAATCGATGAAAATCATCAATTGTCTATCGGTTCCTGTAGAACATACTAATATATCATCTACGTACCTAAACCAATGAATAAATGTCTTACTGAAAGGGTGATAGTGAATAGTTTTTTCAATATTATCCATGCATATTATAGCTAATAAGGGACCCAAAGGGTTACTCATTATCAAACCTTCCGAACTACTATAAATTTTATAATCAAATTCAAAACAATTTGGCTCAGACAAACTTCTGACAAGGAAATAATTTTGAAATGAATTGAAGAATTCACATGTAGTCCAGTCAATGACGGTAAAAAAAGTATAAACTGTGTATTTATCCCATACAGCACCGATTTGTATAAAAATTTGAATTTAAATTCAAATGACCATCTATTTCAAAGTCGACCCTGTGCTGGGGGTTGCTTTTTCTCTGCTTGGGATTGAAAAATTTTTCATTGAAACTAAGAACGGAAATCGATGAATTGACTAATTCTAAGCAACCTTTGTCAAATGAAGTTTTTTCTGAAAGTCAATGCTTTTCGACTTATTCTTGACTGAAATTGTCGGTTTTCAGGCAAAAAAAAAACACGTTTTCAGATTATTTTCCGCGAATAAAATAAGCATTTAATCGAAAAACCTCTAGATAGCAAAATTATAGCTTATCAAAAAACAAAGAAAATCCTGTATTTATGATGTATTCTGACACAATACAAATTAAATAATTGCTTGTTGAAAGTTGATTGGTATTTACCACTATGTGTATTCATTAATATAGGTACTATACATATTCCAATTTCTACAAAAATGTGCTTTTGGTTTTTTCAAATAACTCGCTTAGTTTTCAAGCCATCAAGTCCTTCAAAAAAGAATTTTGCAGTTTTTTTAAGAGTTTAAAGCTCATTGAAATAAATTTTTTTTTCAGATCTCATTTTAAAAAAGGTTCATGCTAAAAGGTCTCAAAAAGGGTACTTCGCGCGAACACACGCAAGTTTTAAATGGCCATATCTTACTCAATTTTCATCCTAAAAATAAAATTAAACGCCAAAATTTTCAAATGAGAAAAACATTTAATTTCTCATTCTACAAAATTTTGCGTTATTCTGAAGAAAAGCCGATTTTTCGCTTAGATACGAAAATAATTTTCTCTTTTCAAACACAATTTATTTCAAAAAGAAGTACTTCAAACTGGTCAAACACTCAGAAAGTATTACAAAAACATAAATGAAGTGAATTGTAAAGTGGCAACGATTTCTTTCAAATGGGGTGGATAAAAGGGTGATATTTTCACTATTTTTTTCCAACGAAAAAATAGGAAACAACATTATTCTCTTCATAACTCGCTTAGTTTTGACGCTAGGAATTGTTATAAAAAATGAAAATTAAGCTTTTTCAAAGGACTTTAAAAAACTTTGTATGAGTTTTCCCCGAAAAATGCATTGTTTTTTGGTTATCGTACGTAGAAACTTTCCATTTCGGCGATTGAAAATATCAGTCAACTTTCAACAAGCAATAATCCCGCTTGTATTGGGTCTACATACACGATTTTCTTTGTCTCTTTATAAGCTTCAAATTTTCTTCGCTCATTTGTTTCGATCGAATGCATATCTTTCCAGTTATTCGCGAAAAATAATCTGAAAACTCGGTTTTTTTGCATGAAAACCGAAAATTTCACCCGCGGATATGTGGAAAAGTATTGAGTTTCAGAAGAAACTTCATGTAACAAAAGTTGCTTAGAATCAGTCAGTGTATCGATTTATGCACTTATTTTCAAAAAAACAATTTTCACCCACAAGAAGGGGTGGCATTCACCCCCAGAGAAAAAGCAACCCCCGCCTCAGGGTAAACTTTGGAATAGATAGTATGTAGAACCTAAATCCAATTTTTTATGAAAATCGGTGCTGAATGAGAAAAATACACGGGAAAATGGTCATTGACTGGACTAATGATTTGATTTTAATGATTGTTCTATGAGTGTTTTCGTATAATTCAGTGGAAAACTAGGAAATGAATCAGTAACATCAAATGACAAAAGTTTCGCGTTATGTGGCAAATCAATATTTTCAATTTTTTCAACTAATTCTAGGAAATTTTTGATTGAGAATTTTGATTCAAAATTCGTGTATAATTGTATAATTTTGATTGAAAATTTTGAAAGATTATATGTTGGAGCCGTAACATATGAAACACCTGGCCTGATAGGATAACCAGTTTCATGAAGTTTTATGCGGGAATAGAGTTTAGGAGGTGAAGGATAGCTGATATGATTTTGTATTTTTCTTTATCATTCTTAAAGAATTCTGCTTCGTTTAAAACTTTTTTCAAATTTAATTGAAATTTGTCAATAGGGTTTTTGTTAAAATACTGCAATTACTGATGTATTTATTTGTGATTTATATAGGTGCAGTTGATTGCTGTAACAAAATATTGATATAGGATTTCAAATGTTCTTTATAACAGGCAACGACAGAAAGGCCTGTTTAGCATTTACAAAAGGACTTTTCACTCGTCACAAATCAAAACTCGGGAATGTTATTTTCATATTCGTATTGATTATATTATTGACTTCTTAATTTACCATGGTATGTTGAAGAGAGGTATGTTTATGTCATTCCATACAATACGAGGATTTTAAGAAGATATTCATGAAATGAAATGTATAATCATTCATTGAATGAGAATAATCTGAATTTCTACTTACATAACCGCAACTGAATGTCAAAATAATATCAGCTGCTATTGAAATAAGTATGAGATTTGCTAATTCCGCAATAGTTTTTCATTAAAAATACCTGGAAAGTATTTCATTGTCCATACCAAAATTTTCAAACCACTTCCGCGATAAATATTACCCGATTCAACATAAAGATCATTTCCAAATTATGCACAAATTGCCTCAATGGGCCAAATTGAATTATTTAGAATTATTTGAAAATTTCAAACTCAATCATAACATAAACGGTAATGTCTTGCTGAACCACTAGTTTAACTTGATTGGGGACACACGAATTGCGGTCAAAATTTGAAGCAGGTAGAAGGGTACTTAGGTGATTGTTTGTAGACACACGAATGGCGGTCAAAATTTGAATCAGGTTGAAGGGTACTTAGGTGGTTGTTTTCGACGACTGAATTACTGATGAAATAATTATTCTTTTGAATTATTATTAGGTGGCGCAAAATACAAAATCTTGGTTTAAGTTCAGAATATAAGAACATAGATTCCGAAATAGGACAATGGCTAAAACACGTCTTTGGATTAACTTTCCTTTCACCAGAGGAAGTGGGAGATTGTTTTGTAGAAGATTTTATGTCAGATAAACCTACTGGAGACGATAGAATTGACAAATTTGTCGATTATTTAGTGGAAACTTACATCGATGAAGATTCGAAATTTCCTCCCGTCATTTGGGCGGAATGTACCGGAAGCATTTACCGGACAACAAACGCTTGCGAATCTTTTCATTCAAAGTTTAGCAGAACCTGCAGCTCTCCGCACCCCAACATCAATCTTTTTATAGAAACGTTAAAAAGCATTCAAACAGATACTTATATTAAAATAAATTCTGTTATTGATAATAAAACGAGATTTGTGCGAAAAAATGTATTAGATAAACAAGAGTTCATTAACAACAAAATTGGTCAGTACAATAAAAAAGATATTAGTAGGTATAATTTTGTAAAATGTGTTAGTTATAAGTTTAGTGAAGTAGTTTTATGATGTATATGCATGTAGATGTAGTCTGTAGTATTGTATAATTTCTATGTTTTGTATATTATATATATCTTTATAAGAATTAGAACTTTTACTTTCAATTTACCCTCTTGCCCCTAAATAAGTTTCTGACCGCAGTTCGGTTGGAGATTAGGACTCCTCAGGTAGGCACAAAAATTTTGACCGCAATTCAGTCACTCTCGCAAAATCGACCGCAATTCGTGTGCACCGACTTGATTTATTTCCCTTAATTTGATATATTCAAACCATAATGTATTCTAGGAACGTTTAAATTTTCATGTTGTAAATCCCATATTAATACCCTGCCCTCAATGTTCATGCTTCGAAGACCAATATCTCTAATGATCCTATCAAAATTTCTTGCGAAGGTACTACCTGTATAAAAGACAAACATTTTAATTTAGTTCTGAACTCAATCTGTCCGGTGATGTTCCTATCACGGAAATTGCAATAGCAGTTATATTTTTTAACTATTTTGTTATTATTAATATAGTAAATTCAAGTTATCATATACTAACTACGGATTCCATTATTTATTACAAAATATGTACGCTTTCTAATAATCAATTAATACACCGCACTACAATAAATAAACTCTATTTCACATTACAGGAGTTCATTTCCTCTAAGAAAAAAAGCAATAAACATCAGATACTGAATTGATGAATTGAACGGTTCAAGACTTTTAATCCGGAGATATGCTAAGATAATTCAGAAACACAGTGGCGGCGATAACGGGCGATAACATTTTGATACACATAACATTTTTTAACATTCAAATGGTTTTTGGATAGATAAGGCAAAACCAAAGCAAATGCATGTCTCATTTGTTTCGTCGTATCTGCTAGACCTCAGCATTGTACTACAATTATATTTGACTCTACTCGTTACCGTAGCCACAGCTGAGCGGAGTTTATCAGAACTAAAGCTGATAAATTCATAGGTAGAAGTACGATGTCACAAAAGCGCCTTATATCTTGTAGTTTTAAGTATTGAAACTAAAGAAGCACACAATATATACTCACACAAAGTTGTAGATAAATTTATTTCGTTAACGTAAAGAAGATTGTGGGGACGATTCAAAGTTTTTCTTTGTAAGTAATTGATATTATGGACATCTATTACAAAAGCTTTGTCTTTCAGTTACAAACAAAATGGACTGAATTTTATTTGGAACTCCTATTTTATACTGACATTTTATAGGTACATATGTTATTTCAAAACCTGAGATGTAGTACTAGTTTGAATAACTTGTAATATAGGCATTTCAAACTTAATTGAAATAGATTTATTGTTAGAGAACAAAAATAATTTAAGAATCATTGTACTAAGTAAAGTGGTGTTTTTAACCATTAAGTACCATCATATGTGGGTAACCGATCACTGAACTTGAAATTGCGCCTTAGATTGGTTAATTGTTACATCTATTTCGTTTTGCTGTACAGATCCGAAGTCTGGACTCTAGAGGCCGAAGGCGGCTGGAAGCACTCGAATTGTGGGTGTATAGAAGGCTCTTAAAAATACCCTGGGCAGACCACATTAGTAATGAAGAAGTTCTGAGAATAATAGGTAAGGACAGAGACTTAGTTGTCGACATAAAGAAGAGAAAAACCGCGTACTTGGGACATGTAATCCGGAGTGATAGAATGAAGCTACTGAGAATAATAATGGAATGCAAAATAGAAAGCAGACGAGGTATAGGAATTCGTAGTTGAAAAACATAAGAGACTGAACCGGACTAGACTCACATTCCTTATTCCGAGCTGCTCGAAACCGGACCTATTTCGCCGAGATTGTTGCCAACCTTCACTAAGGTGAAGACGGAACCGAAAGAAGAAGAATATATGTGGGTAGAGGCTAATTGGGCATAATTTTTGTTAGGTCTCGGGACTAGGTGGTAACTGTTTCAGTCACTACAAATTTATCCCGCGACGTGTGCCGGGCTGCTAGCACATTTGGTAGAGCAAGTGCCTGAATGGAAACAGTCTGTAACATGTCGATGAACTTGCAAAATATGCAAAAAATTCTTATGTTCCGGCCCACGTTGCAGTATATGTGCTCGGGACATGTGCACGGAAATGTAATTGATTGGGGCCCCAAAAAGGTTCTTGCGGATGGGCCCTTGATTGCTTACCGCCGCCACTGCAGAAACACTCAATTAGTGTAAAATATCATCGAGTGATGTGACGTGGTTCAATAGATACTAAACACGTCGACTTGGAGGATGAATAGCCATCTATTGCCATACACTTGAGCTATATAAATTGGCGAATGCGCCGGAGTAGTATATAATTGTTTCTGAAATTTAATTTAATATATTAATAACCCATATTATCAATTAATTTCATTCTTCTCTATATTAACTCCAACTATGCCATATCTCAAACCTCTTCGAGCTCGTATTATTCTCAAAAGGGGATACAAAGTTTACGTTTTGATATATAGATACACTGATAATTATGAAGATACGAAATATTTTCGCTAGAGTAGTGAACTATCTGGAACCAAACAGCAAAACTACGAACTTCGTGTGATTCACATCACACGGACAACATAACTAAGGAAGTTCGACAGGGATGCGTATTGTCACCACTTCTGTTTAACATATACACAGAAAAGATATTTCAATTAGCACTGGAGGATAATCCAAGGGGAATAAAAGTGAATGGTATTCCCATCAACAACTTAAGATGGGAATACCATTCACTTTTATTCCTCTTGGATTATCCGCCAGTGCCGTATCGTCATTGTATCAACAACTAATGATACGGCGATCTTAGCAGATAACATTGAAGAGCTGCAAGACATCGTAAATGCCATAAACGTGAAAGGAAGGGAGTTTGGCCTCAATATCGACATAAACAAAACCAAACTGATGATAGTGAGCAGCAAACCCACGACAACGAAGAACTCTACATCGACAATAATCAGATCGAGAGGGTGAAAAATAAGTGAAATCCCTTAAAAGAATAGAGGCCTTTGAAATGTGGATCCTGTGAAGACTACTTAAGATTCCCTGGATAGAACATGTAACCAACGAGCAAGTCTTACAAACACCGACCGACAACTGCTAGAGATCGTAAAACAACGAAAATCATCCTGCCTAGGACATATCCTCCGAGGCCCTAGGTACAATCTACTAAAAACATATTAATGGGAAAAATCGGGGGAAAAGGAGAACTAGGACGGAAACAACGCTCTTGGCTACGCAATATCCGGAACTGATGTAACATCGCCAATGGCGCCACGATATTTAGAAGAGCCGAGGAAGGAACACTTTATATTACCCAGTGAGCACAACGCCAACGCGCTAAGAAGCGCACGGCACCAGAAGAAGAAGAAGTAAACTATCCAGGTATCAACATCAACCTTCAGTTGATGTGTTGTAATATCGTAGTTTTACGTACGAGAGTCTCGTTTTCGAGAGTCTCGCATGGTATCGTCTCGTTTTCGAGACGAGACTCGAGACGATACTCGAACAAGACGAGACGAGACCTTCATTGGTCTCCTCTAAAGTCTCGTGCATGAGATTTGGCGTCTCGCAGGTGAATATTTTTACGTATCGACTGAATGAACTGAAAAGTATAAAACAATTTTTTCATTGAAGATACATTAATTTGTTTTGATGAGAAAGTGTCAAAAATTATTATTTTTCAAAAGCTGCTCCCGGCGTTTTCGATTGACGGTCATTACTTTGTTTGTTTATTTGGTTTGTCTATCTAAATGATAAATTTTGCGATATTTATATCGGACCTATTGTGTCCGAAAATATTAAATATTAAAGCTTGAATTTCTTCCAAGTTTGGTTATTCGTTATTCGGTGCATGGATAGTAGCTTTTATAGTTTTTGAGTGTGCGGCATTGTGTGTTTGTTAATTCAATAGGAAAATAAGCGAACTTTTGGCTTCAGAAGATGAATGAAATCACGGTGATTTCTCAATGAAAGTGAAGATATTTACTGATATCATTCGTCAAATAATTATATATCTTATGACTCTTACATTATACCAAGTATTTAAGTATTCTTTATTGCACTGAAACAATAAGATTATGCATAACGAGATTTCGATGCTTTGAAGATACTCTCATACGTGAAATGAGACGGGACGAGACTGGAGGGAACGAGACGAGACTTGATATGAGACTCATTATTCCATCGGCGAAAATAGATAATACTCAAGTCATAATAGTTAACCACTAAATATCGCGACCTAGGAATATAAAATATTGAAAACAATACAATATGTACAACCAAGAATTCCTGCACTTTCTCCCCATCTTAAATTGGAGCTAAAGAGGCTAGGACTAAGGGTGAAATTGGCACACATCACATCCAACGGTTGCGAGGGGTGGAAAACGCATTACTCATTTTTCGCTGCGGCTGACAAGCGCCATTTAGGTGACACGATATCGAGCTTCTTACGTCGACTTCATATTTATTGCACCGTTATGAGAATCATTATATTTATACCGGAACTTTATTACCCACTCGTTCCCATATCAACTGCGACGGCGTTCCAGTAGAAAAATATTTGTTCATTAGACGGATACGAATGAGTGGTGAATTTATCCCAATGTCGTGAACAGAAATTTTTCAAGAAAATCGATTATGCTTATTTTCATTCGTATGAGAAATATGACATGGATTGAAATAATTTTTATATTCAAAAATATCTTATTAGGGAGTTTTTGAGACCCTAAATTTACACGTAAATTACGTTTTCGGTTATTCTGAGCATGCGCAGAAGCTTTGAAATTACCGAGACGGTTATTAACCGATAACGTACTACGTTATCAACGGGACCTTAACGTTCGCTTAATAAACGTCTGTTATATTCGCGGTGTTTTCTAGTTTAAACGCACTTGAGTTAAATTGTTGCAAACTAAATAAAAATGAACTATTTAAACTATGATAGGTGACTAATATCATATGTATAAACCTCTTCCTTTGTATTAAAAATTCGCACCAAATGTTATTTCTTACGATGTGGCAACCATAAATCGAGTCTGCGATCTAATGTTTTGAGATTGACAGTTCTTGTTACTCTTCAAAGATGTTATGTAAGATTATAACTCTTATTAAATTATGATCCACTCTCCCGCGCCTGATCGCTATATAGTCTATTACATCTTCCATGATAATTTACCCAAAGAACGCTAATAATAGGTGAATGAACATCGGAAAAATCACCCGACAAAAAATAATTCAAAAATACAAGAGAGGTTATACTTATTTGACGTTCGCAATAAACATGAATTCAAAATTTCTTTTTGGATCTTCAACCCGTTAATAACGTTTTCTGTTCTGCGCAAACTCAGCATAGCGGTTTACGCTAATTACGTTGACTTTAAATAGAAACTCAAAAACTCCCTATTAACTCTGCATTTACGTTCTCGAATAGCGTATTAATTGAAGAAGTGAAGCAGTGATTTGAGTGAATAACTTTCAATCCCAATATTCTGGATCTCAAGCATGAAAGAGGTAAAAGTTTTCTGGAATAATTTCTCATGAATATTGCGGTGCTCAGATGAGCCTTTCTGAATTTATTATTATTTTGAATTATGAGTTCCAACTGATGAGGCGTTTACTTGATTTGAAACTACAACAATATGTTTAGAAAAACGAAAAATTTTACTATAAATGCTATGACGCAGTGTTTCACCTCGCGGTGGCTTCATCAGATAGAATTGAATAAAAAAGTTTAATATCACAATTTATATAGATTTCAGTTCATACCTAGAGAAATGATCACAATAATACTTTAAGAGTTGAAGAAGAAGTTGAATCATTGATAAATGATAAATATAATATATACAGAATTATTTCAACTAATCTTTCACATCCAGAACTTTATTCCCTGGTTTTCATATCAGGCCGTTTCTTTCTTATGTAACTGTTCTAGCGTATAATCTTTCCCAATTTTTAATAAACATTATAAAAACTTCCTCCAAAGTTGAACCAAAATTTCCATTGAAAAATTATTGCGAATTAGTAGAAAAGATTAAATATATTGATTTACTACATAACGTGAAACTTTTGTCATACGATATAACCTTCTTCTAGCATTCCATCGAATTATATAGATCACTCATAGAATAGTTGTTAGAATCAAATAATGTAAACCATTCAATTCAGTTCGAAATTATTTTCTTGTTAGAGGTTTGTTCCAATCAGAATTTTTTTCAATTCGACAAAACAATATATAGTAATTGGGAATATTAGATAATGAGTAACGTATTGAGCCGCTAATTAACCGAAATATTCACGGATAATAATTACACAAAAAATTATTTTTTCTCATCCATTCAGTAATATTTCATTTACTGGTTAGATTCGTATGTTTTAAGGGAACTGATTACCAATTGAATATGTTTACAGATTCCGTTAACTCTTTACATCCTAATATCAAACTCACAACAGAGATAAAACAGAATAACTCTATCAATTTTCTAAATTTTACTATAACTAGAATTAAAAATTCACATGACTTTTCAGTTTTTCATAAACTCTAATTTACGGATACTGAAATATACAAATCTTCATCCTTTTCAACGTATGCAGCATATAATCGACTTCTGAATATTGCTTGTCACTTGCAAACTTCAATCAAGAATTGAATATTATAAAGGAGATGGCTACCAATAGTTCATATAATCTACAATTATTTGATAATAGTATCCGAAGGAAAAATTTTATTTGAGCAATAAGTTTTTGCTTTGACATGAATTTTTTCCCATTATAATACTAATATCGTATTAAATAAGAACAACTCTTTAGTCAAATATATAAAGAACAATATATCAAAAACGGATGAATTATCTTGTGGTAATTCCGACAAAATGTATATCGGTAACTTCGGAAAAAGAATCAAGGAACGTAGAGCCTATTTTGAAAATACTAATTTCACATAGAAAGGAAGGAGGATTGAAATTGAACTTTTCGGAAGCCCTAAAGATTACCAGGTAGAAGAATTCTGGTGAATTATTGAATAAAGGAATAGATTAAAATAATTTCACCCTACTGAATATTTTCAATATCTGATGTAGTTTGTACAAGATTTCACGAAAGGAAAGTTTTAATCGTATCTTCCAGGTAGTAAAATTCATGTAAACTGAGATACCAATATTTCAATGATCAGGTATTCCTGATGAAGCTACCATGTGTGAAAATGCCGCTTCAAAGATTCAATTATAGTAGTCGTTAAATTTAAATGTGTTTACCTGCTAATATGAACAAAAATGTTTTCATACGTCCCACCACCACCCTTCACAAAAACAGTCAGTAGTGAATTCATTAATTTCCAGATCTTTTCGACTAACAGAACCAGAAACAAGAGAACAAGAAATAAAACAGATTACAACCGCTTTACGACAAAATGGATATACATACACTGACATCAGAAAGGCCATCAAAAAACAAGAAAATCCAACAAAAACATCAAAAAACAACGCCGAAGAATCCAGACAAAAAGCAGTACTTCCATACGTAAAAGGAATTACAGATAAAATTGGAAGAGTCTTGAGAAAAAATAACATAACACCAATATTTAAACCTCAGAAAACAATAGCCCAATATACTCGGAAACCCGAAAGATAAAATCGGACTAGAAAACCACGGCGTCTACAGCATACTTGGTGCAGACTGCGGCCAAACATATATAGGACAGACGAACAGAAAAATATCAGCAAGAATCCAAGAACATAAAATTTGCGTCAGGAACAAACAAACAACATCAGCCCTATTTCAACATCATCAAGCAACAGGCCACAGAATCGATTTTGACCAATCAAGAGAAATAGCATCCATTGAAAACTACTGGGTTCGTACTTTAAGAGAAGCCCTAGAAATAGAGAAATCAGGACATCTAAACAAACGGGACGATGCTCTGAATATTCCACTAACTTGGAAAACAATTTTAAAAAACACGATAACGCCTAAAACAACACAAAACGTAAAACCTAACATCGACGAAGGAAATCGAAGCGAAGAAGCGAGGGGGCGAAGCCTACGTACCAGACGTACAGCAGCACTTGAAAATGCCAAATGAGATTTTGGCGAAACGTCGTGAAACAAACGGTGCTTCTCAGCGCCAACAAAACTTTCGAAAAAATTGGATTGAACCCCGGAATCTTTCTCAGATTCATTCCACCATCCGAGAAAACATACGATATAACATATACATATATATAATATATATATATATATATATATATATATATATATATATAATATATATATATATATATATATATATATATATATATATATATATATATATATATATTATATTTTGAATTGATGAGGTTGTTACACTATGAAAATCAATTGTTAACATGTTTGAGACATGAAACTCTGAGTTTTTCACATATAATAAAACAACAGCTGCACAACGCGTTTCGCTGGCACAACAGCTTCTTTTTTTTTTTTTTTTGAAAATAACTGTTATTTCAATCAATTAAAAATTTACAACAATGTATATATAAAATCCCAAATCATTGCCAAAAGCACTGGCCTCAAGATAAAATATTATAAGTATTCAGTAATATACTATTTTTCCATTTGTTTTTCTTAATATTAATTTACAGATGACTAAGGTATACTTGACAGCTAATTGCAAAAATATCACATTTTACTTTATTCTATTTCCAGAAAAATTCTTAGGTTTTTAAGGAATACATTGTAGTTTCTTATCAATCTTAGATTTTTTTGTTAAGCATTATAAAGTTTAGACGCACATTTAACTGGGCTATAAGCCCCAGATTTATCCTATTAGAGTTTACATATAGATTATTTATGTTACGCGTATTATAGCTATGTATTTCGTTGGTAAATGTTATATTTGTATTACTCTTTTGTTTTCGTAAAATTATTTATGCATAAGTTTACCTTGCTCAAGCATCAATATCTTGTCCAATCTACAGAGACACAGTTCACTGTATAGGGTATCTGTACTTGTAAGTATATCATAATTGAATAAAATTTTTAGGACTTTGTTCTGTAAAATTTTAATTTCATTAAATCTAGTTAAACAACACGTACCCCACACAGGCAGTAGGTAGCGCAAATGGGACAGAAAGAAGGCATTATAGACGTTCATTTTTGTTTTAACTGATAGGTAATTTCGACATTTATAGATAATGGGAATCATTGGAATAATTTTGTCTTTAATTTTGTTCAAATGGTTCTGCCAATTGAGCGATTCATCGATAATTAACCCAAGATATCTGATTTCGGTAACCCTTTCTAGATTTGTATTGTTGATTATAACATTTACTCTATCGATCCGCTTATTTTTTTGCTTGAAGAGCATATATTTAGTTTTTTCAGCATTGATTTTCAGCTTATTGCAGAAGAGCCAGTTAAGATATAAGTCGAGATCTACATTAACTTCTTGTATAAGTTTATTAACATTTTCTCCCGTGTATACTAATGCTGTGTCATCGGCAAAGGCTAAATATTGGACTATAAGGTTCGCACACTCAAGACTTAAAACATATAAGGAGTATAAAAGAGAGCCTTGGACAGAGCCTTGCGGAACTCCATAGGAATTTGTTAGCAAATCACTATTCACATTGTTTAATTTCACATATTGATATCTATTACTCAAATATGATTTAATAAGCGTAAATATAGGTCCCCCAAAGCCCATGATAGAAAGTTTTTTAAGCAATATGTCTATACTGACCACATCAAACGCCTTGCTTAAATCGACAAAAACAGCTATAACAATTTTCTTTTCATCTAATGCCTTACAGATGTAGTTAACAAAATCAAAAGTAGCTCCCAAGGTGCTACTATTTTTAATAAAACCATACTGGAACTTATCAAATGAAACATTGTCATTTATAAAAGATGTCATCCTTTTTTTTATAACTTTTTCGATTACTTTTGAAAAAACGCTAATAACCGAGATCGGCCTATAATTACTCATACACTTTGGATCGCCCGACTTATAAATTGGAGCTACCCTGCTCTTTTTCAGTTCTTGTGGAAATATTCCAGTGGTAAGTACCTTGTTTATTAACATTGTTAACGTTTTTAAAATAAATTCTCTTAAATTCATAATATCAAAAATAGTTACTTCATTATACCCCAGTGCAGAATAGTGTTTGAGTTCCGATATGGTTTCATCAATTTCAACCTCGTTTGTGAGTTCTATACTCTTACCTTTTTACATTTGATCTCTTAAAACTGTCCATTTAAATTCCTCTGTATAATGTCTTCCGCTAACGATTTCACTCTTTTTTCACCTATATGTGCAAAGTGTTCATTCAAACTATTTACAATACTAACGTTATCCTTAACCTCCATTCCCTCCACCACCAATGAATCAATACAAGTTGAACCAGGTTTATTCAGAAAAAAACTATTAACAAATTTCCACTGTTTTTTTATATTACTACCCGCCTGTTCCCATTTTTTATGAATATATAAATTTTTCAAAGCTTTAATTTTATTATTAACTTTATTTTCGAGCTTTTTAATCTCAATATCATATATCTCAGTTGCTGGATATTTAATGTTCTTTTTATATGCGTTATCACGTTGTTTCATCGTATCCAGAAGTTCCTGGTTTATCCAGGTGTTATTTTCCCTTATTTTTATACTCCTTACATACTCAGATGCAGTTTTTGTCTCCTTTATTAAGTGGATCAGGTCATGAAACGACGAGACTTCCCTACTGGCATTATTAATGTTGGTTCTAAAGCGTGATTTGAATTTTTTATAGTCTACCACTTTAATATTGTGCTGAACTTTAGGTTTACTAATTTTAACATTTTCCTGAATTTTAAACATCAATAAATTATGGTCAGATAAACAGTTAGGTTGAACATTTAAAGAGTGAACAAAATTTGAACCATAGTCCAATATAACATGGTCGATAAGAGTTTTGCTGTGTTGTGTAACTCTGGTAGCGTCTTCCACTACTATATTGTTAACTATTTTGAAATTATTTAAACGAAGACGATGTTTATAATTATAAACTATTCCAGAATTATCCAATAAGTTAATGTTAAAGTCTCCTATTATAACATGTTTTTTGGGATGTTTAGCCAAAATGTTTTCTATGTCTACAAAAAAATCTGCAATGCTATATGATGGTGGTCTATACAAAACACTTACTTTCAAGTTACTTTCACCCACACTAACACACAACCAATTAATTGCCTGGTCTGGATCAGATTTATCAATGAGACGACTTTTTATGGACTTTTTGATGTAAGCTGAAGCTCCTCCACCTCTAGTACCAATTCTACATGAGTGCACTGCACGATAGTTTTCAAGACCGTATAAAAAAGCGTCACTTTCCTCCAACCATGTTTCAGAAAACAACAATATATCCGACGTGTTTGCAATCGCAAAACTATGTAAATTGTCTAACTTCTTGCGTATACTTTGAATGTTTATGTATGCTACATTTAGTAAAACTCGAGGCCGAACTTCCTAATCACTCTTCAACTGATCCTCCCTCTCTATCAGCAGGATTTTTGTATTATCTCCTTCTCTCAAAAAGATGTTTCCATCTTTTATCCACAGATATTTAAATTCGTTATCTTTTTTAAAAGTATTACATTTTTTATAAAGCTCCAGGTTTCTCTTGGTAAGGTCTTGGTTGATGAATATTTTGTTATTTACCTTGAATCCCAGTACTTGTGTATTTAAGTGAATTTTACGTGGTGATTTTAAGATTTTATTTTTGGTTTCTTCTTTCTCAAACTTTATTTTTATCGGACTAGTTTTATTTTCCTCTCTCTTACCAAGTCTAACTGCTGTAAACTTTTCATTGGATAAATCAGCTTGAATTTCCCTACCTACTCTTTCCACAATCTGTTTTAGGTTTTCATTAGCGCAGTAAGGAATACCCAGCATAACAACGTTATTTTTAAGTTCTTTCTGCTCACTCTTATTTAACTGATTCTTTATTTGTCCAATTTCCTCTCTGAGTTCTTTGTTTATTTGAAGCTGATCTTCATACTTATTTAGCAACTCCTTGTACTGTTTATCCATGCTTTCCAGTTTCTCCATGATATCATTATTTGTTACCTGTTTTTGTGTTTTCTTTTGGCACGGGCTGCAGAACCACTTTTCTGTTGCTTTGCTAATTTTTTGGTAGGTTTTGATCGCCATTGACAAACACTGTCTGTGTTTCCACACCATACACTTTTCGCACAACAAACCTTCGTCACTGTCTGCAACCACCTTGTTACAGATGTCACATACTTCAGTTTCCGACATGTTGGCAACGTTGTAGTTGTTGCACCGATATTATTGTAAACACAACCACGGTGAGTTAAATAAAAACGCAATATTTTGCTTAAATTTTTAGCAAGATCAATTCACCTCGCCCTTGTCTATCGTTCGACAACTTTTCCCGTTTTATTTGTTTGAATATACTGTATAAAATCCCTTAACAAGCATAGAACTATTCTCGTAACTCATGCACAGTTGCCGGACTTCAGATGCGAATTTCAAACTCAAACTGAAATATCTAATGCAACGTTTGCAAAGTACAATTTATAAATTTGGGAAATCAATTCTAGGATTTTAAGAAAAAACTACTTTTATTCATTGAAAATGTTATGAATTAAATCTTATGGAAACTTTAGACATTAATAGGTATATAATTCCCAGAAGTTACTTCAGAACCAATTGGATGTGAACAGTTCCCTCATTTTCAACCTTTTCAATGAATAAAGGTAGTTTGTTCTCAGAATCTTAGAATAGATTTCAAAAGTTTCTTATTGTACTTTGCAAACCTTGCATTATATATTTTAGTTTAAGTTTGAAATTCGCACCTGAAGAAGCTGTAATGTCCGCGAAACGCGTTGTGTAACTGTTGTTGTTTTATTATATGTGAAAATCTCTAAACTGAGTTCCATTTCTCAAACATGTTATATATATATATATATATATATATATATATATATATATATATATATATATAAATATTCATCTCGAATTTCGTGATGACACTATACTTTTTCTATCAAACTTTCACTCAACTCTCAATTGCGTGTTATTGCCAAACTATTCAAGCAAAGACTTTTCGAATATATATATATATATATATATATATATATATATATATATATATATATATATATATATATATATATATATATATATATATATATATATATATATATATATATATATATATGTTATAAAGATTTGGTTTGATTTTGGTTGTTCCAGGTTCGTGAAACTACTTCAAATTACTAGATTAACTAAACGTTTCAAGAGTAGTACTCCCTTCCTCAGTATCTAAAAAATCTTGATGGACAACATAGATTACACAAATATTACACGTTTAACAGCCTACCTTAGTATAGACAATAAAATAAACATAAGAATAAAAATATCTATAGTATAAAACAATATTGTCAAACAATAATTATAATATATATTTTGAAAATGATTTTCTTTATTCATCTGGCATGTCAATGTCAAACTTGGTGATGTATTCGTTCTTTTCTTATTCTTTTCAGTTTGACTTGTTTTTAAGGAATGGTAGGTAGAAATGACTAAGTTGTTTGATGTCCTGTCTGTCGTTTACTGTGTTCTCAAAATTTTTTTTTTATCTCGAGGGACCTACAGTTTAACGCCGGTTCCGAACGGCCAATGGGCTTGTTAACAATGTACATTACCCAGCAATTAATCTCATCATTAGAACCACTAAATTCAGGACATACACAACACCCAAGAGCAAGGTGGGACTCGAACCCACATCCTCGGCTTACAAGCGGTGCACCCTACCGCTGGGCTACCGGAGGCTCTAAATTTGTTTGTATATGGAATATTTCGTGTATTTCTCTATTTTTTTGTTTCTTTGTGGGCATTTATCCGGTCATGCAATCTCTGTGATGTTTGTCCTATGTATTGTTTTCCGCAATCCTTACATGGAATTGAGTTGACGACATTAGATTTTTTTGTGGTGGGTGTGGCAGTTTTAGGTTTGCTGAAACTTTGTTTTACTTGGTTCTGCGGTTTGTGGATGACTTCGAGATTGTGATCTTTGAAAATATTTTTTATTTTATACGAGAAGTTTCCCATGAAAGGTATTGTGATTCTTGTTATGTTGTCTTCTATTTTTCTTTTTGTTATTTCTGCATTGTAAAGCTTGTGGGTTCTTCCTTTTATAACTCCTGTTATAAGTCCTTTTTAATAGTGGTTGTTATTCAATAGTTCTTTTACTTCCTATCATTTCTGGACGTAATTGTGGTGATGTCAGTTTTAGGGTTCGATCTATGTTACCTATAATTTTACCTTTTTTTTTTGTTTGAAAGGGTGGTCTGATTGGTAATCAAGAATCCGATCTGTGTTTTGTTTTTTTCTATACCATTTCGTGAGAACCTTGTCATTCAGTTTCGTGATGTCACATCTAAAAAGTTCAGCCCTTTTTGGGATTCTTCCTCTAATGTAAAATTCAACAGGAGGTGTTGATTGTTGAATTTTTGCAAAAATGTTTGTGTATTACATGGTGTAGTTATCACAATGCAGTCGTCAACGTATCGGCGGTAAAAGGTGTTTTCGTGTTTGATCATTATTTTTTCCTCGATATTTTCCAATTTGGGCGATGACGCTCGAAATTGGGTTTCCCATTGCAACTCCTTTTATCTGTTTATAAAATTGGTTTTTGAATTGGAAATAACTATTATTAAGTATGAACCGGATCACCTCGATAAACTTTTTTCGGGAATCTTTGTGTGTTCTTTTAAAATGATCCATTTCTCTTTAAGTATTTGTTCTACCAGCTCAATTGGGATGTTAGTGTATAATAAGACTACATCCAATGAATAGATTTTAACGCTGTTAGTGAGTCTGATTTTGTTTATTTGTTCTTTGAGTTGTATAGAATTTTTTATGCAGTACGAATTTTGATTGGCAATTATTGTTTGACGATATTGTTTCATACTCTAGATGTTTTTATTTTTATGTTTATTTTATTGTCTATACTAAGGTAGGCAGTTGAACTTGAATTATTTGTGTAATCTATGAAGTGAGGAATTTTTAATATATATATATATATATATATATATATATATATATATATATATTATATATATATATATATATATATAATATATAATATATAATATACAGATATAATATAATATATATATATATATAATATATATATATATATATATATATATATATATATATATATATATATATATATATATATATATATACATATATAGATATATATATATATATATATATATATATATATATATATATATATATATATATATATATATATATATATATATATATTTATAACTCTGAATCACTCATCTCTTTACAAAATTGAAAATATTTTTTCAGTCAAAATGAAACAATTTAATGGTTCTTTTCCATCCCATTCGATCTTGTCTTGGAAAATAAGACATCCGCAACGGAAGAGCGGACAAAGGCGGCGGGACCAGAAAATAAAGGAGGACGGTTTACTATCTGTGCATGTTAATTTTTAGGACTTGATTTATATGTCGTAGTCTCCGTAATTCATTCCTATAATTGCGAAAGTTGACGCCCTACCGAATCTCGTCCTTCCGTCTCATTTCATCTCGATTTCTTTGTCACGATCCTCATTTTTTAGGGCCTGCGTCGCGAAGTCAGAACTGCCAACTTCGAAACTGCAGTAAAAACTTCGCCTTTTGGGAAACAAGAAGCTTCTCGAAATAAGGAATGATTTCTCTCTTATACTTCAAATATCCGGCATTCCTATAATTTGATCCTTCTACTTTGTGCTTCAACCCACGCAGTTTGAGTTATAAGAAAGGTTCAATTAAGCGAGAAGTGTCGGATGCGGATAACTTCGATCTAATAAGTCTCATAACAAAAAGTCGAGTCACCGAAGACTTGTATGAAAGGAATTTACACTCCGACTACCTGAGGAATGTTGAGAATTAAGGTCCTTTTCCTTTTAGTACTTGTTCGAGAATTGTTCACGTTATATAAAACCTTCTAGGTTAACCGGAATTTCATTTTTATGGAAAATTAAATTTTTTATTAATATTTCTCGGACTATATATATATATATATATATATATATATATATATATATATATAAATATATATATATATATATATATATATATATATATATATATATATATATATATATATATATATATATAATAAGTATATATATATATATATATATATATATATATATATATATAATTCCTCTTCCGGGGGGTCAACCCCCCCAATCAACACGTACCAAAACTAATCCTATCCAAGATATCATACGAAACTACCTACTCAAAAAATTTCAATCTTATTGCTCCAAAATTACGCCCTTTATCGTGTAAAGAAGATTTATTCCCTCCCCCGAGGGGTCAACCCCCCAACCAATTCGAACCTAAACCAATCCCATTCAAGATATCATACAAAACTACCTAGATACAAACTTTCAACCATATGTAGTGTAAACAAGATTTATTTTTCCCCTGGGGGGCCAACCCCCCAACCAATTCGAACCAAAACTAATTTATTTCAAGATATCATACGAACCTACTTAATTGCAAGGTTTCAACCCTATTCCTTCAAAGTTGCGCCCTTTATCGTGTTACCAAGATATATTTCTTTCCAGAGCGTCAACCCCCCAACCAATGCGAACCAATCCCATTCAAGATATCATACAAAACTACCTAGATATAAACTATCAACCCTATCGCTACAAAATTGCGCCGTTTATCGTGTAAACCAGATTTATGTTTCCCCCAGGAGGGTCAACCGCCGAAACAATTCGAACCAAAAACAATCCCATCCAAGATATACGAAACTACCCATTTACAAACTTTCAACCCTATTGTTCTAGAATTGCGCCCTATATCGTGTAAACAACTTGAAAATACATAAGCTCATACATACATACATAAAACCATATATATATATATATATATATATATATATATATATATATATATATATATATATATATATATATATATATATATATATATATATATATATATAGAGATATATGAAATTGAGTTTTTGGTGCCAACTATCATAAAAAGTCATGAAACGAAAAACTATATTGGTCCTAGGTCCAACTTTGCTAATCGCACCCATTTTAATAAGCAGGTTTTCAAAGTGAAAACCTGCTAAAAATGTCATACTGTAGTAGATTAGACATTTTCCAGAATTCACTGTTGCGTTGTGAATATAGATTTCGCGTCGCAGAATACATATTACCAGCTCCCTTGGAAGATTGTTTGATAATTTTGAATTAATATTGAAGAATTTTTCTTGTTCACTTCATGTGATATCAAAATCAAAATCTTTATTAACGCATATAGCAGTTACAGATAAAATATTCAAATGTAAAAATGTAAAAAAAATTTTCAATATTACAGACATATTATCTGAATAAAATTGTTAGGAAGAAAACAGAAGATTTTCATCTTACATCTACAATTTTCAGATCACGATATGTCCAGATGGCGGTCTGTCATATTATTCTTAAACATCTAAAGTATTAAAATATTAAACTAAGATTAAAACAACAATACTAATCAAATCAATAAGCCAAATAAAACTTTTTTAACGTATAGCTACGTATACGTATCAAACACAAACAATGGTAATCCAAACTATATAAGGTAAACCATACCGCTAGAATCCCGAGCCTTTCTATTTGTATTGATGAACCTGAACTAATTAACTGACAAAAAGTGAAAAAAGATTGAGAAAACGAAGCACATATTCAAATATTGTTCACATGGAAAGAAAAAAGGTACTACAAAAGTTGAAAACCTTACGGAACAAGCAAAAGAATTCACATGAAATATTATTATAAGCGAACAAAGCGCAGGTATCGGAACGGAACTACCAACAGGTGAAACAAATTGTTATAAAGCGCCCTTCATGCTAGGTCAAGGACCTATAGATAATGGAAGAACGTGTGAAAGATTAGATATATTGCTTTTTCGTAGACGATGAATCCTCGATACTATTTGTTTTAATCGGGCTAGTAGAAAATTCTGTAGAACTTTTGAATTACATAAAAGAGTAAAGAGTTATTCAAACAAGAAAATTTATTAAAATGCCCGGTTTCTGAAGTGAAAAATATCTATTAGATAGAGCTATGTGCTCAATAAGCTATATATATATATATATATATATATATATATATATATATATATATATATATATATATATATATATATATATAAAGGTGTGAAGGATTCTACGACTGTCAAGTTAAAGAAAAATTACTTTAAGTTCAGGTCTGCAGTCAAATAATGAGAATAAGGTGAACTCTTTTTTCTGTTCAAGCAAATGAATGTGCTCGAAAGCTTGAACAGAAAGAAGAGTTCACCTTATTCTCAACATTTGACTGCAGACCTGTGCAATCTGGTAGATTGGGTTTCTGAACTCTTTGATAATGAACGTTATCTACGCGATAAGTTATCGAATCCATATCTTCAGAAAGTTGAGCAGATATCCATTAGATAAATATTGGCGCAAGCGCAGGCTGTCAAATTCATCCTGTGAATTCATCTAACTTAACCCTTAACCTCTAAAAAAGGTTGAATGAAGGCTATTGATTGATTATGTTTCTATTTAATATTTTTGTATTAAGATGGAATATTGAGATTCATCTACATCGTCGGATGAAGAAATTTTAGATATAATTATATTATATATAGAGCGGCCAAGAAATTTTCGTACCCGAGAAAATCAGTTCCAGAAATACAGTGACTTGGAATTTTTTTCATCCCGTCATACAAAGCATGTAACTGCTTAGTAGAACGATTGCCTGTTTGACAATTTGCATTAAATTTATCTCTAATGCTGTCCCATGCTTCATTTTTCATTTCCACTTTCGTGGAATCGGTTTTTTTGTTTTCTATAATGTGCTTAAATTGTTGGGTTATCTCAAGTAGTAAATTTTCATCATACTCCGTAAAGTTTTTAGATCTTTTACTATCTTTGCTCTCCATTACTATTATTGTATATAGGCACGTTTTCTTTTGGATTTAGGAAAATATACTAAAAATACACCACACTCCACAACAAACAAAATAAATATGGTTAGGTCTTCTTCCTTTTTTTAGGTTTTGGCCTTAGAATATTCTACATTCAGCCACTTAGTCGCGTCGCCATCTGTGTGTAATGAATTTAAACAAGTTATCTATTTAATAGTTGTCAGTTCCACAATTTGGGCCACGCTAAAGTTCAGAAACCCATAATAATTTATTAGTTTGATAAATGTATCTATTTGATAGTTATCAATTGGATAACGTCATATGCTGAGAAACCGGGCATAAGTAATTGAAAACTATCGAATAACATTTCAAGAGAGAGCTATCTATATACCTACTGTGGTGAATAATATTAAAAATACGGCAAATCATTTCGCCTACAGCACAAGAGATTACATTAGATCTCATTTTTACTGCAAACTTGTGAAGGAATGATTTAGCTTATTGCTTTTTGTAGCGTACTTATATAAATAATAAATAATAGTTTAAAAAACAAAAAAGCATGGTTTTGTAGATAACCGAACCAAAAAGTAGAAAATAAATAATTATTTCAAACAAAAATAAAAAACACGCTTTTGTAGATAACGGAACTGAAAAGTAGAAAATGAATAATAGTTTCAAAAAAATAAAAAACAGGATTTAATCGAAAAACAAACTAAAAGTAGAAAATTTCTTTTATTCTAGAAAAGCGAGGAGTTTTTGGAGTCAATTGTTATAATATTTTAATGACAGATATTGGTAAAAGTAGAGTCGAGATTTTTTGTTATTTTCATCATTCTCAATTTCAATTTATTAAAATTATTTTTTTTTTAGTTTGCATTTCTATTAAAGCGGAATTTTCAGTTTTTTCAAACTATGATTTATTTGCTAATTTTCAGTTCGGTTATCTACCAAAGCGTGTTTTTTAGTTTCTTTGAACTACTATTTATTATCTATTTTTTTGTTCTGCTAACTACAAAACCGTGTTTTTTATTTTTTTTATTTACGCTTTGCATTTATAGTTTCAAAACAATTTCAAACGCGCACTAGACACAAAGACACTACCGGATATCGGATTTGTAAAATCGCTAATCCTGAAGGTTTTGATCAGGATAATTAGACGAATTATTCAAATTATTGGATTGTCACCGGAACTTGTTAATTATACAAAAAATTTCAAATCAATTTGACGTTTTGAAGAAGGTGAAAATCTCGTTCAAATATTCCTATATATAGATACATACATACCAAGCTACTAGAAGCGTGTTAAAAACGATACTAAGATTGAAAAAATATTTCTTCTAGAGTCCTGATGAGATCTAGTGAGATCAAAACAGCTATCAGTTTTTCTTAAGTTCTACATCTTTTCATTAACCACCATTATTGTATTTGATAATTATCAATTGTCTTATGTTTTTTTTGAAATTTTGATTCGCTTTCAATTAACGGCTCTGGCTCAAGCATTAGAGTACAATCATATGAACCATCCAGTCATTTTGATTTCTTTGAAATAATAATTCAAAAAAAAAAAATATCTAAACAAAACTACCAATTACTGAAACAAAGTTTTGTGGAAACGCTCTTCATTCTACGACATGAGCTTGTAGATAATGTGAAAATATTAGATCTAATCAGGTAGCCGTGCATCAGTTACTATCCATACTTACCAATGCCAATACCAACGTGAAAATATGAAAAGGTAATCTCCCATCCCAGATCTTGAATCGTTTTGCCGAATGATAGCTTCCTAAAGGAAGTAATAAGCCTACAAAACTCCTAAAGAGCATCACAAATAGAACCAACAAAATCTTTTATTTTACAAATAAACAATTTTCCAGTCTTATTTTCAATTTCAGAATTATTTCGCGAGTTGTAATTAAGTAACGTTTGAATGAATGGATCACGTTTTAAAATAAAATATTCTTCTGTAAATGGCCTTTCTGTACATTTTTTGATATACGTTCTCGTAAAATATAAACACTTAACAATCATGTTGATCTTCATGGTAAATTAGTATTCCATCTAGTTATCAAGAATTTCCTCTTAACTTTTCATTTATTTGAAGACTTTCTCAAATATTACGAATATTTTCAAAGGGCTAATTTAGATATCAACAAGTTATTTTCGCTTAGTATTCAGAATGTACTAGACGAAAATAATCATCATAAATGAAAAGTTTCATAACTTCATCAACTCTATAACATGATTTACCTCCGCATTACCTTCTTCTGGAGCTTCGTATCGTGCAAACCTCAAACTATTTGTAGTGCAAATTAGGTCCTCCGCATTAATCAAGTCACATAGCAATTATTGCCACTGTGATAATCATCCCCATCTGGACCGTCCGAATTTTCGAATTCGGTATGATCTGGTCAGCATAACGATTTCTCCTTTATTCATTATGTATAGAAGCTAGCGAGGAATACGTCCTTCTATCTAGTGAATGTATTACAAACACTGCATCGACTGAGGATTGGAGCGAATAATTTCATTTGACCACTCTTAGCAACCCTGGGGATAGAACGCGTCCAGATATAGTCCCTCTCTATTTCGAACTTATCCCCATATCTTATTGCTTTAATAGTCAAAGGATTCATGCACTCGCAAACACAAACAAGCCATCGGGTTGGTACTGAGAATTAATTCATTAACTATCAAGTGCGCAGATGGAATTAATGAGAATCTGTCTCTATTGGAATCGAATAATAACACGTATTTACATTCAATAATTGATAAGGCAATGCCCAATATTCAGCTTGTAACTTTCTTGTGATTTCGGCAAAATAATAACAGAGGTATCTGGTTCTAGTAGAATTTATTGAAGTCAAACGTAGGTATTTCTTATTTTTTCTTTCGAAATATGTGTTTGTGATTTCGGGCTAATGTTTCAAACTATTTAAATCATGGTTATTCAGTGTTCGCCAAAATATTGGAACCATTTGGAAAACTTTTTAACTAATGGTTTCTCAAAAAATTTCATTCTACATAAAAGTTGATGCATTCAATTTGACCAAATACGCGCATAGCCGTTTTCATCATTGGCATGCCGTTAAACGGGAATCGGCCGATATTCTAATTTGACTATAGAGTAAAGTGGCATTGCTATACAAAACATCAAAAAATGTTGATTGTAATTGAAAGATACTACCTTTACTTCATTATTTTTCCATCACTGTTTTTTTGGACATATCTTCAAGATTTTGTTAGATTAGTTAATTACTACTACAGAAAAGTTATATTAATTTAGTAATTTAGTCCGCGAAAGTTATCGTCGACAATTACTATTATAAAATGGGGCTAACTCATTAAGACGAAATTAATAATTGGTTGACTGAATTGGATAACTTAGAATATCTTTCAATTTCAAACAAATTTTTTCACTAAAATTTCTCGATATCTTGCATAGTAATGTCACTTTACTCTATAGTGAGTTTTGAATATTGGCCGATTCCCGCTTAGCCTCATGCTGCTGATAAAAACGGCTATTGATTGTACCAACTTTATGTAGAATGAAATTTTCAGTTGAAAAGTTTTCATTATTTTGGCGGACACTGTATAACTGTTGCGATGTGTAAAGAGCTGTTAAGATTCATTTTATCTCCAGTCTTCCTTGCAATAAATTGAGAATTCAAAATTCTATAAATCCAAGTTTAAACATATTTTCAGCTAATTCAGATGGCTATCTGAATACTCGGTATTAGAGTAACCAAATTAACGAAATCGAAGCGGACTTATGTATTTTTTACGTAGTATTTATTTTTAACCAAATTTCATCATAAGTAGCCATTTTATTCACAGTGCCTGTTTCTTTTAATGTTGCCCATGGTATTCTTGCTATAATCAAATGGGTCCATAAAAGAAATGAAAGCTGATCAAATCAAAATCAAATTCAACTATCATTATTTTTGGGTATACACCAACTCGTACAAAAAAAGTTTGAATGTTGTTGCAAGTCGTAAAAAGCTTACGCTACTACGAGAAGTTGAATATATGCTGTATAGAGAAATGATCTATTCGTTCATTCAATAATTCTTATAGAAAAATCATTCCCCCTTGCGTAATATATTCAATTTCTGATGTAATTTTCACAAGTTTTCTCGAAGCATTACCCACCCGCAACCGACTATTTAAATTTGGTTGTAATTTTTTCTTTCAGGTGCTTTCATGTAAATTGAGAAATCAAGACTTCAGTATTCAATTCTATCTGATGAAGCCACCGTGTAGAGAAACGTGACGTCATAGAGAGGCCACCAGAGCTCCTGGTAAAATAATGGAAGAAATGGCTACAGAACACCTTCCATGATAATGTATGTTAAAGTAACACAAGTTGGCAACCTTCCTCTAATGTTCGAGGGAATGAAGCTGAGCTATCAATAACGATTCGTTTATTAGCATGACTACTCTTTTCTGAAGTGAGTCAAGCATACAAGGAGTGCTCTGGTGTAGAACTCCATGCATGAGAACACTACTAGACGAACCTGAACTCTATGAAACAATAACACATAGCAGCTTCGCGTAAACAGATTCTTAGCGGGAAAATATAACTAAGCTTTTGTGTAGCTGACTGTGAATGTGTAAACATATTAGTGCCAGGTTGAATTAGAATAAAGCCCAATTTACAAAGTATTATATTATTGGTGTTTGTGATAATTTCCAATTTTTCATTGGTTGAATTTCAAAATTCATGATTAATGAATTTATGTTCTATTGAAGGTTTGTTTTTGAGTTACAACCTATCCACCTTCACGTGGACGTAGCAGTACCACTGTTTATTCCTAATATCGCATGAGATACACAAAAAAATTTCTGTTTTAAAAATTGACACAATTGTTTTATGTCGAATGATTTGTGTTTGTTCAAGTTTACGGTAAAAATTTTCAAACAACTTTCCAAGGGAGCTGGTTATTTGTATTCCTCGACTAGAATTCTACATTCACAATCCATCAGTAAATTATAGAAATCGTCAAGTCATCCCGACTCAAAATCTGCATACAGCTGTTTCGATCTTATTGGATCTCATCAGTGTAGCTTATTTGACTCTGCGTGAGTTAACAAATTTCTAATTGTACACCAATAAAAATCGCGATCGGGACTACTATGTGGATAATTCACTACAAGTCAAATAAGCTTCACTAATGAGATCTAATAAAATCGAAACAGCTGTATGCTAATTTTGAGTCGGGGTGACTTGACGATTTCTATAATTCGCTGTTGGATTATGAATGTAGAATTCTAGTTGCAGGATACATCGAACCAGCTATCTTGGAAAGTTGTTTGATAATTTTTTTAATTATTGAAGAATTTTTTTTGTTCCCTTTATGTAGTACACGTTCTTGTCCCAGTTTTCAACTTGGTTTTTGTGGGTATTACCGAAATATGGGTCTACGATTGCGGCTACAGCCAAAAAAGTTTAATGAAACATAAATGCCTATGTTTTTAACTTTCATTTTTTCTAGAACTCATAATTGGCAAAATAATTTCAATCTGTCAAACGGTTTGAGAAAGTCAAGAATTTCGTGATTAAAAAAATCGATTTCTAAACTTTATAGACCTGCTATGCAAAATATCTTAAGTGTGTTTATAAATCTACACTTTCATCTCCTTCAATTTTATTGAACCAAATTTAATAATTTTAACACTCTATGATGATCAAAATACATAATAAAAATACTTGCACATTCGCCATTTTGAGTCATTGAAAATAATCTTCTTTTGAGAATTTAATAAACTTGCTACGGTTTATAATAGTATGAGACAAAACACACATACAGAAACACACACACACATACATATACATATATATATATATATATATATATATATATATATATATATATATATATATATATATATATATATATATATATATATATATATATATATATATATACAGGGTAGCGAGAAAGTCTGGCAACAAGATATTTTTTTAACCCTTTGTGTCCTAGTGTGCTTGGTGTGGGGACACATTTTAAATGAATTATATTTAGACGCCTAGTGTTTCTACACTGTAGCCACATGCGTTGTCGCATGCGCAAATATTGTCTGTCATAAATATAAAGCGCGGTTTTGTTTTATGCGCTTACTAGACATCAAGTGCACGTGTTTCAGTGGCTCTTGTTATTTTGCTGCTTCTACCAGTTTTATTGTGAATATTAAAATGGCAGGCAAGTTCTTTTTATAAAATGGCTTAGAAAACATATTTAGGAAACTGATTAGAGTGTTTCAATATATTTTGCAATTATATAATTATTAGTTTTCACGCCTGAAATGTGGTGTTCTCGTACTGGGGACACAAGGCACAGAGGTAACTATTTGTTTTTTATTTAGGTAGAAAAGTCTACTCGTATTTTGACTTGGAGGCAATGAATGAAGACGATTATAATGCACTTCTGGAAGAGGAAATACCATGCGGCATCGACTCAGAAATTGATGATATGTCTGAGGATGAACAGGAAAATAGTGAAGAAATTATGAATAATTTATTTGAAATAAATGCCATGGACATCCCTTTTGCTGATGATTTAGGAAATCATCTTCCGGGTGAAGTTGAAGATCAATTTCCTGATAAAGTTGATATACAAGAAGATATGTGGAGTAGCGACGATGAAATAAATCTAAATACACTTAGGCATAAATTGTTTAGAAATAATAATGTGTGGACAAGCGATGCCAATTACTGTTTAGAAAATATGAAAATATTCGATGAACCGTATGGACCAGCAATACCAGAGGATATTGATGAACCAACCGATATATTTCTGAATATTTTCCCCCTTATCGACCACATAGTTTTCGATACAAACTTATATGCTCTTCAGATTAGTGAGGGTAATAATAATTCTTTCGTGCTA